>AP025069.1:1604433-1617398 GCA_036186865.1 Eustoma russellianum
ACGAGACGAATGTGATAAGGTCCATGCGAACTGAGTTGAGTGTAGTAAGCCTCTATGAGAATGCTGATATGAAAAAAAAAAGGTTTCGAATGTTGGTCATTATTTCGATCTTTTTCGGCTTACTTCTTGTTTTCTACTTGGCATCATTTCTAGGTTCCCTTGACGTCCTCAACTCCATGCTACTTGCAAAGGCTTAATGTCATTTTGTACAGTCGTTCAATGTGACATGAAGCGCCTAATGTCATTTTGTACAGTCGTTCGATGTCACATGAAGCTCCTATGTCATTTTGTATAGTCGTTCGATGTCATTTTGTACAGTCGTTCGAAGTGACATTAGGCGTCTAATGTGACCCGACTGTTCACAAAAGATGCATCTTCTCCTCCAAATGACATTTCCTTTCATATTGAACGTCCATGCCGATCATAGGGAAAAATAAGCTGCAGAAAAGGGCCTTTTAAACCTGTGTTTTGAAAACCAAAAAGCCTATAAATATTGGGCTTTGATAGCTTCAGCAAATACATGAAAAACTCTTGAAAACTTGTAAAATTTTCTGCAGTACTTTCTTCTCTCATTCTCTCTACTATCAATCTTTTCTACCATCAAGTTCAAACTCTCTCTAGTAGAGCAAACTAAAGAGAGTAAGCCGTTATATCTTGGGAAGCATTAGTCATTGCAGTCTACCTTGCTCATCGGTAGAGGCTAAATTGCTTTAAGAACAAAGTTATCCCGGAACTCGTCTCGGCTTTCATTGTCTTTATTGTTTGGTTTTTCCTGTGCCATCTACATATTTTCAACAATCTTAAAGCAATTTTTGGTTGATATGGTTCCCAAACGGTTCTTGGATTCCAGTATGATCAAGTTTGATCCACACAAAGAAATAAATTTTACAAAGAAGCGTTGTTCCTTTGTCAATCTTCAATCTCATTTCCAGCAAAGTGTGGGGGTTAAATCATTGATGAAAATATCTTAGAAAATCATTATTTCCATAATGTAATGAATGTGATATCATTTAAATTTCCTTCGGCTTGTGGGGGTGGATGCTATTCAATGTTGTCTTCATGTTCAACGTCAACTGAAGAAACTCCATAGGAGAATATGAACATGCAATTCCTACATATGATGGAAGATGAAGGCTAACAAGGTAGAGATAGCGGATAAACACGGAAACAAGAATTACAAGAATAGAGTTTATTTGGTGTCAACCAAAGAAAGTTCAAGGATACAAAGAAACAAGAGATTTACCAACATGATTGTTGGTGGCAGATTAAGAGGATAAGTTTCTTGGAGTATCAACATGATGGATGATAAGGAGATCACAACGGTCTTCTATGAGGTAATATTGTTGATAGTTCCTCGGAAAGAATGATAGATTATGTCTATCAAGTTTATTGAAACCAGTAGAGAGGTAGCTTAGTTTCTTTAATGATGCACTATAAATCCAATACTTTGGATAGTAGAAGGTGGAGTTAAAGTTAACTTTGTCTACAAAAACTAGTGTTGGCAATATGTGTGATATTCTTGTGAGTTTCTATCAAACAAGGGTTTTAATGTTTGTTTTGTGCTGCATATGTGATTTATGAGTCTTAATAGATTTGCATCTAGTTTATGTGAAATCGTTTCATGTATTATGCATGGTGAGAGACAAGAACATGAGTCTTGCTGATCTGTTGAGAAAATGAAGGAAAATACTAAGACATAAAAAATATGTTTTGTATGATTGTGAAGTAATAGACGCATGTATTTAATCCCATTTAAATATGGTGTTAAATATATGTTGTAATGTGTGTAATTTGTTGTGCATTTCAACTTAGAGTTTCATGAAAAGAGAAATCGGCCTAGAAGTTGAAATGTGAGGAATGCTATTTGTGTATAATAAAAGTATTCTATAGTAAAGAATAAGAAATCTAAGAGGGAAAGATTAGATAGATTGCTTTCATCCTTCATGATTAAAGTTTCTTGTTGAAAAATAGGTTGACTAAGACTAGTTGTTTATGATGAAGATACACTTATGGAAATCAAGTTTTCTAGTCTTAGACATTTGTAAGCTTTCTGTGGTAAGTGAAGTGCTAAGAGATGAAGTTTCTCATTCAAGGTGTTTGTTCTTCGATAAAATGTTGTTATGCTATGTGAAAATTTAAAAATCATGGATGTTAGATTTCTAGTTTTAGTTGTTAGCATTTAGAAAACCATGTTTAAGAAAGCGTTAGTCTTACATTTAGTGAAGTATGAAAAAGGACTAAACTAAATGTAAAGTTCATGAATTAGTGTGAAACTATGGTATGATTGTAGGATCAAAATGGCTAGTTCCTTATGAATTCTGATTCATAAGAAGATTGTTGGAGTTTACTCCAAAGTGACATAGAGAGTTGAGTCTATGTTCATTGTTGAAAGCCTTTTGAATTAATCTATACCATAGCTAGTTGCTTGTTACTATGTGATCAGTTAAAGATGAATGTTGAAGTAATTGTTGATGATGAATAAAAATGTGGTATGTGATTAATATAGATTGAGGTGAAATGTGGGGGTCTAGCCCTTCAATACTTTCATTTAAGAACAAAGTTATTATAACATGTGAATGATGAACATGTAAATAACTTGTGTTGTTTAATCACCAAAGTAATGGCCACTATGTTGTTCTAGTCATTTGATGATTAATGTTCCAAGTCTATAAGGGTGATAGACTTGCTTGCTCTTTATGACACACCATGATAATGTTCATGAGGATTAGTAATTAAAAGGTTTGAATGTTTGTAAGCCTATTAAGCTTGCTTGATGATTGATGATTGAATAATAGTTGCAAGCATATGAACGTAGTTAACTGGTGTGATGTTTTGATGAGTTCATCATGCTTGACTATTTGTTGTTGATATAACTGACTCTTGGATAAAGTTGTTCATGATACTATTGATCATGCTTGTAAGATTCAGTTTGTAGAAACAAGTTTGATGATTTGCTTGATAAAAATCATCATAAGTTTGATAATTTGCTTGGTGGTGAGTCATCTAAGTTTGATGATTCATTAGACGAAAAAATTATCTTAAGTTTAATGATTTACTTGTTGAAAATTATTTTAAGTTTGGTGATTTGCTTGTTGAAAAATCATCCTATTATGTTGAGTGATTTGTTAAAGAAAATCGCTGAAAGGATTTCTCATGAGATTGTGCACTATCATGAGCTTCCTTGGGTAAAACATAGTCAATGCAAGGTATATAAGAGAGACCCAACGTAACATCGAGAGGAATGTGACTAACTCCATCTGATGTGAACTCTCTATGACAGAAACCCAACTCACTATTAGTAGAGATCCTACGAACGGAGTTCAATGTGGTAAAAACACGTCATAGAAGAGTTTTGTTAAGTACTATCAAATATGTCTCTTCCTATGTTGATGTTTGAGGATAGTACTCACTGCATGTTTGAGGGTGAGATGTAAATCTCTTAATGTGCAATTCATAGCCATCAGAGATGGTGGTGTGTTTCAGTACACACTTGATGAATATCACCTATATAAGTGTGGAAGTGGGGCCGCTTCCTATGAGAGCCTGGAAAACTCTCTAGAGCACTTATGAATCCTGGGATTGGGTGCAGGGCCTTTAATGCACCACACCGCGAACTTGTAAGAAGTTAGATAATGACATGTCATTTATGTGTTCATATAAACAGTAGTGAAATATGTGGTTCAAGACGGTTGTCACCCTATTTCCGTTTATATAACTGCAAATTGTACTACCGGCCAGTTCAAGACGTTTGTCACTGCTCCGTTATGTGTCATTATCTTCGTTTGATAGTGAAAAGATTGGTTTATGTTCGTTCGTTTGAAACTATACAATCTTGGATCATGTGGGGGATTGTTGGAAAAGTACTTAAAAGTACTTTAAATCTTGTGATCCAACCTTGTATAGTGTTATGTGACCTATTGATAGGAGATTGGATGAAGTTTGGAGTGTTTTATGAAGAATGGAAGGAAATGGGGGCGTTCCAAACACTTTAAGCGCCTAATGTAGGCGTTCGAAGTGTTCTGGAATACTTCCAGACACTTGAAGCGCCTAATGTAGGCGTTCGAAGTGTTCTGGAATACTTCCAGACACTTGAATCGCCTAATGTAGGCGTTCGAAGTGTTCGGGAACACTTCCAGAACACTTTGAACGCCTTGTATAGGCGTTCAATGTCACATGAAACGCTTAATGTCATTTTGTACAGTCGTTCAATGTGACATGAAGCGTCTAATGTCATTTTGTACAGTCGTTCGATGTCACATGAAGCTCCTATGTCATTTTGTACAGTCGTTCGATGTCATTTTTGTACAGCCGTTCGAAGTGACATTAGGCGCCTAATGTGACCCGACTGTTCACAAAAGATGCATCTTCTCCTCCAAATGACATTTCCTTTCATATTGAACGTCCATGGCCGATCCTAGGGAAAAATAAGCTGCAGAAAAGGGTCTTTAAACCTGTGTTTTGAAAACCAAAAAGCCTATAAATATTGGGCTTGGATAGCTTCAACAAATATATGAAAAACTCTTGAAAACTTGTGAAAATTTCTGCAGTACTTTCTCCTCTCATTCTCTCTACTATCAATCTCTTCTACCATCAAGTTCAAACTCTCTCTAGTAGAGCAAACTAAAGAGAGTAAGCCGTTATATCTTGGGAAGCATTAGTCATTGCAGTCTACCTTGTTCATCGGTAGAGACTAAATTGATTTAAGGACAAAGTTATCCCGAAACTCGTCTCGGCTTTCATTGTCTTTATTGTTAGGTTTTTCCTGTGCCATCTACATATTTTCAACAACCAGACCAGATCCAAGGTAGGACAAAGGAAAAAAGAGGGGGGGGGGGGTTTTGGGTACAAAGGAAAGCTCAAATGCTACTTCTCCATTTACTTTTAGAGAATACTCTATAATCAATGCCAAAGCTAAACCAAATTAACTTAAGGGTTACAAGATACTTCGTGAAACCCCAAATTCTACAGCAAAACATTGACATTTACCAGAAATAGTATATTATACACTGGCAATGCATGTCACTGCACTTTCTATCACAAATTCTACTACAATTTGACATGGAATACGTTCTTTCAGATCATTTCACCAAGAATACAAATCCGAATCCTCGAGAAGTTAAGGCAACAAGAGCCTGGATTCCAGAGTTACAATTTGCTATATACAAACAAGATATTCAATGGTTCAATAAAAAACATGGACAACGCTTAGCTATCATTACATGGTACAAGGTATAAATACAGATTGATCTCACAATTTTTACAAGACACTGAAAAGGTTCAGAAAGAGGTTGTGATCCAAAACGAACCATTACACCTGAAACCTATGACATGGCTTTCCTACAAAGCATTAAAGCAACACCTTCATAGACAAGGTATGTACATTAGAAAACTAATTCCAGAAAACCTTCAATGTGTGATATCCTGGTATCGAATTGCCTACCAATTTCCAGGTATGAGCATGTAGCGCCCCGCTCCCGAACCCTAACATCGAGAACGGTGCACCCGCCGTACCTCACTGAGGAGAATACAAAGCGTCGAGTCGCCTTTCTACCTGTTCGAAATACTGTAGAAATTTTTTTCGCGCGGAAACGAATTACAATTAATTAAACTCCATAAATAAAAGAACTGTCTCAATAAAACACTGAATCAGTACTAACAATAGCATCGATGTGCTAACTGTCTAATCAGAATAGTGACTAATGAAATCCCAACAGGATAATAACAAATGCCCGCAAGATCGTCCTGAGTCCTAAATGCGGCCATCAATCTGCCCACTCCACGGTATCGGCCCCGTCCTCAACAAAGACATAATCAAAAGTCTCTTCCTGCTCACCTGGTGGGGGGGGGGGGGGAAATAGGGGTGAGTGACTGGGAAATCACTCAGTAGGCACCTGCCTCCAAGTAGTGCAAGCCAAACATACACAATGATATAGCACATAACACATAGGACATGGTATCATATAAGCATATGAATACGGAAAAGTAAGTCACTCCAGTTAAGAATGCGCAACAACATGATGCATGCCCTACTATGCATGTCACACGCAACAAAGTCATGTCACACAAGATGCCAATATCTCCGCCATGCAATGCATGATCCCGGGACCTAACTGAGTGGCTGTGGGTCGTACCCACCCACAGTCACCATCCTGAGTGTACTTGGCCCCGCCACCGTACACCATCCTGAGCGCCCGTGACCCGTACGTCACGACCCACCATCATGCAAATGCACGTGCCATGAATGCAAATAACACAATCGCCTGAGGCCCCTGGCCCATCCTCACCATCCTCCGGCACTCAAATCTAGGTTCATTTATTCTTCAAATAATGATTTAATGTCGTTTGAGGTTAAAATTATTATCCCATAGCTTATATATATTTATTGTGCAATTTCTATATTTTTCACTATTTTTCCTTAAATTTTCTCTATTTATTACCTAATTATCCAAATTAAATAAATTATTACAATTACTGAAATTTAGTGAAAATGATTTAATTTCCGCATTTTATAATTCTGGAATTTATATATAATTTTTCTGATTTTAATTTATATTTTTCCTATAATTATTACTATTTTAAATTAATTAAATAACTATTATAACATTTCTGAAATTATATAAAAATGTTTAAAGAAAATAAACATTGGGGCTGGCCCTATCCTATTTCCGCCAGCCCCAGCCCACCTTCAACTCGGGTCCGGCCTGCCAGGTCCGGCCTGCCACAGTTTTTCTTTTTTTTTTTTTATCATATAGCTTATTGGGCCGACAGCAACTGGCCCGGACCGTTGGCCATTCGGCCCGGTCCGCGAAGCAGCCTACCCCTTTTTTTTTTTTTTTTTTTTAAAAATAATCCGAAATTGGGCCAAGCCCCTTCAGCACCAGCTGGCCCGTTAAGGCCAGCCTCATATTTACCAATTCAGGGCCTTCGGCCCTTTTCCACCCCTTTCCTTTAATTTTTTTTTTTTTTTATTTAATTAAAATATACATCAAACGAAATTCCAAAATCCAGAGGCGCGTGCAGCCACGCGCCGTCGCTTCTGGCGGCGCGTGTGGCGCACCGGCGGTCTCCGGCGACCGTTTTTCGATCCCGATCTATATTTCAACCTATTTCCAGTCTATGGGAACTTACTCTAAGGCCAAATCAACAACTAACACCCTAAAGATGTGCTATTTTGATTACCAAATTTTTCCCTAAAATCACATCAAAAGCACGCAAAACAGAGTATACACTGCAACTTCCATGCTTCGCACAGAATCAACAGTACAGTATGAATCTTAACAAATAAAACAGTAAAAACACATAATATACCACTAGAGCATGCTTGAATTTGCGCCAAATGGAGGGGGAAAAGGAACCTACCTGGATTGTTGACAAGACTACGCGACTACAATAACCTTTGTTGGCTTCTCCTTCTCTCCTTCTCCTTCTTCCTCTTTTTCTTATGCCGCTGCACACCCACTTTTTCTCTATTCTCTACCTGCCTTTGATTTCTTGTCCCCCCTGCCCCTTTTTATTATCTAACGCTGAAATCATGGGGGGGGCGGTTACTCCCCCCCAAACCACGCTCCTTTATTTTTTTTTTTTTAATTATTTTATTCTTATTACTTTGGTAATTGCATCATCTCATGTTTATCTTAATTTAATTCAACCTTTTTCTACTACCTTATATTACTACCTATACATATATTTACATAATCATTATATGTAATTACAAAAACACCCAAACATAATTAACACGTTACAACTAATGTAATTTCGAGATGTCGTTATATTCATCGACTGCTTACTATTAATTTAATGTATAACAATTAGTTTAAAATTTTGGTTCATAACATCCTACCCTCCTTACAAGAAGTTTCGTCCTCGAAACTTGATAGTCGAGACCGGAAAGATCCAACATACCTTAATCGAAGAGTTCGGGGTAGCGTTCGCGCATCTGGTCCTCCAGTTCCCAAGTCGCTTCGTTCTCTCGGTGATTGCTCCATTGTACCTTGACATATGGAATGATTCTCCTCCTCAGCACCTGGTCTTTACGATCTATAATCCGAACTGGTGTCTCTTCATATGATGTGTCCGGTCTGATCCTTAAAGGTGGTGTGTCCAGTACATGACTCGGATCTGGAACATACTTTCTCAACTGGGATACATGGAATACATTATGCACCTGGGCTAGTGCCGGAGGTAACGCCAACCGATAAGCTAACGGACCAATCTTTTCGAGCACCTCGTAGGGACCAATGTATCGAGGCCTCAGCTTACCCTTCAGACCAAACCTCGCAACACCCTTCATCGGTGATACCTTTAGGTAAACCTTTTCTCCCACATCAAATTCCAACGGACGCCTCTTCGAGTCAGCCCAACTTTTACTTCTGTCTTGAGCAACCTTAAGCCTTTCTCGAATCAACTTAACCTTCTCCTTAGTTTGCTCAACTAGCTCTGGACCTGCAATAGCGCGCTCTCCCACTTCATCCCAAAGAATAGGGGATCTACACTTACGCCCATAAAGCGCCTCAAATGGTGCCATGCCGATGGCGCTATGATAACTGTTATTGTAAGAAAACTCAATCAATTTGATCATACCGTCCCAGTTTCCTTTGAAATCGATGGCGCAAGCTCTCAGCATATCCTCCAACGTCTGTATGGTTCTCTCTGACTGCCCATCCGTCTGCGGGTGAAACGCGGTACTCAAGCGTAACTCGGTCCCCATTCTCTTTTGACATGCTGACCAGAATTTAGATGTAAATTTCGAGTCACGATCGGAGACAATACTGATCGGAACGCCATGTAGACTGATGATGTTGTCGATATAAAGTGTAACCAATCTCTCCAGAGTTACATCATTCGGCACTGGTAGAAAATGTGCGGACTTAGTCAAACGATCAACGATCACCCATATCATGTCATTACCATTCCTTGTCCTCGGAAAACCCACCACAAAATCCATCGTCACGTGCTCCCATTTCCATTCAGGGATCTCTAACGGCATCAACAAACCTCCTGGTCTCTGGTGTTCTGCCTTGACTCGCTGACATACTAAACATCTCTCAATGAACTCGGCTATATGTCTCTTCATACCGTTCCACCAATAGTGTTTCTTCAAGTCATTATACATCTTTGTGGCACCCGGATGGATAGACAACTTTGAATTGTGCGCCTCCTTCAGTATTGCCCTTCTAAGCTCCTCATCCTCAGGGACACACAGTCTCCCTTGGAACCACAAACTACCGTCATCATGTATCTGAAATCCATCAACCTGGCTAGTCATCATCTTCTCTCGGATCCCGCAAAGCGCTACATCTCCCTTCTGCGCCTCCTTGATCTGCTCAACTAGGGAGGGAGTGATAATCAGTGCTGCTAGGATGTTAGCTGTGGAGTCTACGATATCAAGATCTAACTCAGCCATATCCCTCTCCAGCGGCGTATGTCTGGCATGACTGGACTTCCTACTCAGCGCATCCGCAACTCGGTTCGCCTTCCCTGGATGGTAGCTGATAGTCAAATCATAGTCTTTCAACAATTCAAGCCATCTCCTTTGTCGCATATTTAGCTCCTTCTGAGTGAATAAGTACTTCAAACTCTTATGATCCGTGAATACTTCACACTTCACTCCGTAAAGATAATGACGCCAAATCTTGAGTGCGAAAACCACGGCAGCTAGCTCCAGGTCATGAGTCGGATAATTCTGCTCATATGGCTTCAACTGGCGTGAAGCATATGCAATCACCTTGTCATTCTGCATCAGGACACATCCTGAAAAGAAAGAGGTTAGACCAGGTAGTAATATATATCAACTTACTCGAAGTCTTATGCACATACCTAGCCCATTCTTCGATGCGTCGCTATAGATGATGAACCCTTCCGAACCTGAGGGTTGAGCAAGTATAGGGGCTGTCGTCAATCGTCTTTTAAGTTCTGCGAAACTCTGCTCACACTCAGCGGTCCATATAAATTTCGACTTTTTCTGAGTCAACCTGCTCAGTGGCACCGCAATAGACGAGAACCCTTCTACAAACTTCCTGTAGTAGCCAGCCAGGCCTAAAAAACTCCTCACTTCTGTCACATTAGTCGGTCTGGGCCACTCAGTAATAGCCTCAATCTTCTTAGGGTCCACAGAGATTCCTTCTTCCGAAACCACATGCCCCAAGAAGGCAACGCTCTTCAACCAGAACTCGCATTTACTAAACTTGGCGTATAGCTTCTTCTGCCTGAGTACTTCTAGGACCTCTCTCAAATGTGTTTCGTGCAATTCCTCATTCGGAGAATAGATCAGAATGTCATCGATAAAGACCACAACGAACTTGTCCAGCTGATCTCTGAACACCGTATTCATCAAGTCCATGAAAGCTGCAGGGGCATTAGTCAGACCGAATGGCATTACTAAGAATTCATAGTGGCCATATCTAGTGCGAAAAGCAGTCTTCGCTACGTCCTCTGCTTTAATCCTCAGCTGATGATATCCGGAACGAAGATCAATTTTGGAGAATACCTTAGCTCCCTGAAGGATACCAAAGTTGATGAGTCATTTGTAAAGTTTTACGGTGGTAATTTGAATTACATTGAATTAAAGGTACCTTTAACTGATCGAATAGGTCCTCGATCCGGGGTAGAGGATACTTGTTCTTGATTGTGATCTTATTAATCTCTCGATAATCGATGCAGAGTCTCATACTGCCATCCTTCTTTTTCACGAACAAGACAGGAGCTCCCCATGGTGAGACGCTGGGTCGAATGAATTTTCGGTCCAGTAACTCCTGTAGCTGCTCTTTTAGTTCTTTTAACTCCGCCGGAGCCATTCTGTACGGTGCCTTCGATATTGGCTCAGCACCTGGCAGTAAATTAATCTCAAACTCTACCTCCCGACTGGGCGGTAGTCCTGGCAGCTCTTCGGGAAATACATCTTTATATTCATTTACCACTGGTATCGAGTCTATCAAGGGTACCTCTTTTTCTGCACCAATAACATATACAAGAAAGCATTGATTACCTTTCCTCAATGCCTTGTGTGCCTGCGCTGCACTCATGTAGATCTTCTTAGGCGCCTTATGAAGCTTGTAATCCCCTTGAAAAGTGGTTTCCTGCTTATTCTGTGTCTGCATACGGACCTGCTTCTCACGACAGTCGATCTTGGCCTCATGCTTAGCCAGAAAATCCATGCCCAGAATAATATCAAAATCTTGCATTTGAATAGGTATCAGAGTCGCCGTGAACTCCAATTCATTAATCTCCATCGAACAATCTCGGCACTGATAGTGCGATACAATCACCTGGTCACCAGCGGTTTGGACACGGTAAGGGATCTCCAATCGTTCTGGTGGAATATTTAGACTCCTAACAACCCTCCTGGCGATAAATGAATGGCTGGCCCCACTATCGAAAAGGACGTAGACTGGGACCTTGTTAATCAGTATCTCACCTAACATGGGCAGGGTTATACTTATAACACATAACCACAGACAGAGAAGTACTTAAAACAAATTCGGATTATAACACTTAATTAAAGTGTACCTGCTACGACGTCGCTGGTGTCCTCGACATCGGCGTGCGACATGACATGTACTCGGGCATTCGTCTTTGGCCTCCCCTTCTGCTGTGGCTGGCTCTGCTGAGGTGGGGGTGCCTGTCCCTGCTCGGGGCAGTCTTTGGCAAAGTGCCCAGGAGTGCCGCATCTGTAACAGACGTCTCTATTCCTCCAACACTGACCTAGGTGAAGACGCCCACACTGAGCACATGGTGGGGTGGGTGCCACGGCCCTAATCGGCTGCGCATGAGTCGCTGCTGGTCCCTCGATGGCAAGGGGCTGAGTAAATGATCTCTGCTGCTGTGGTGGTCGGTAGGAGTGTCCTGGCTGCTGGCGGCGTGGTACCTTCAGCCATCTGCCTGATCTCCCAGAACGATACTCCTCACGTGGCCTCTTTGCTCGGTCCTCTGCTGCAACCCTCCTGAGGTCACTCTCCGCATCACGACACACCTCCAGTAACTCCTCGAATGTCCCCGGTCTCGCACAAATAATCAAAGTCTGAATGCGAGAACTCAGTCCTGTCTTAAACTTGGACATCTTTGCCCTCTCGTTATCCATAACGGAAGGCATGTATTTCCCCAAGGCATGAAATCTCTCTGAATATTGATCCACAGTCATGGACCCCTGTGTAAGCAGCTGAAACTCAGTCATCCTCCTCTGTAAAGCACTCTCGGGAATATAGTGCTTCTCGTATTCTTCCTTGAACTGGGCCCAAGTCAACTGTGGGGTCAGTCTACGCTGTACGCCAAGCCACCAATCTCTAGCATCACCCTCGAAAAATGGAACTACCACCTCCACCTTCAACTCATCCGGCACCTGCAGTAACCTCAACTGCTCTGTCACATTCTCGAGCCAGATCTCGGCCTCCTCTGGCCGGTTAGTACCCCTAAACATCGGTACCCCGGGAGTGCTGCATCTCTCTATAATAGAATCGAAGTCCCAGGGGTGGTGGTGGTGGTGGCTGCTGCTGCTGCTGCTCCTGCTGCTGCTGCTGCAGGTGAGCCATCTGTACCTGCTGCTGGGCCACCAAGGTAGTCAGGGTGGCTAGAGTGTCCGCAAGGACTTGGGGTATGGCCCCCTGACCCTGGTGGTCGTCACCGTCGTGCCCTCCATTTCCTGCTGGTTCACGTCGTGGAGGCATTTTCCTGGAGTTCGAGTTCATGAAAAACAAGCAGGTCAGTAGATAAGTAAATAAAAATAACTAGCCGATTCCGATATAGAACGGTAATAAACAAGAAAAGCTCACCGTCGGCACACACCTCCCTTAGCCCGATCATAACTTAGGTCTACTTCATTTATTAAGAACATATTATCGTTTCTAGGGAAGATCATAGCTTATGTCTAGGTGATCTAGTTAATCCTGCGTTCCCGAGGCGGATCTGAAGCCTCGGCTCTGATACCACCTGTAGCGCCCCGCTCCCGAACCCTAACATCGAGAACGGTGCAC
>AP025069.1:1626109-1644784 GCA_036186865.1 Eustoma russellianum
ACAATTACCGTGATGTCAATGAACAGATGTAGAAAGATACTTCATTCGCATCCAACTGATACTCAGATGATAAATTGGATCTAAAATTGTCGGTTCGAATATTAGTAGCCATAGTACGGGTGGTTGGATACTATCGTCAGCTTCTTCTATTCGGACTCAGTTACCTTGTGTCACTAAGTCCTGAGTCTCTCATTTAAAAACAAGTGTCATAATTTATATCTTTCACTGAACTTTTTATGATCGAGAGAGTAAAGATCTTCAAGTTAAAAGTATGGCCTTTTACGTTAAACAAATCTTCCACTCACCTATAAGCTATAGAAGTGAGTGAGATGAGCTCCTACGGCGTAGTCTAGTTGGTATTCAGGTTGTTTGTTTTAAAAAATCAAAATTCGAATCCAGGGACACGTGTAGTGTGTGTGTTCCACTGCTGCTAGGCCGAAGGTCTGGTTTGCGGAAAGACACCTTGTGTTACTATGTAAGTCCTCACTTAACCTAGGAGGCCACTAAACTTTTAATTTGCATCCTTCTTAATGTTATTTGGAAATGAGAGGTCGGAGGTTGAAGGCGAGGAATTTGTCATTTGCTCCAAAAGTCCCTGAGATGAGATAAGCTCTTCAGTTTTTTCATTTTTTACTTTTGGTCAATATTTTCATAAAGATAGATGAAGTGTGTGTTTTCTAAGAAATTTAGGTCTTTTTCTGGGTACAAATCTCCTACACGCGTTCTAAAAATATTGTCATATTTTGTTATTATAGATAGTTAGTCAACATTAATTAATATTGAATCTTAAAATATTCAACGTAATAGGTGTTGGACCGTGCACCTGCAATAAACACCACTAGAGGGGGGTGAATAGTGGTTAGCGGAAATTACACTACAACCTTTTGTTAAAATCCCCTTTGAAAACAGAATCTGAAACCACCTCAGATTCAGAACCCGTTTTTAAAAACATTCACAAATAATTGTACACAACTCCAAAAATTATGAAACTTTTCAAAATTTAACTTCAATGAGTTAACAAGACTCTTCCCAAAATCAGACAAAAATAAGATCATTTGACCCTTCAAACAAATAAAAAGATTCAGATGGTCAATCTGGACAGAATTGGACAGAATGTTGCTGATTTTGCACAAACGTGTTTCTCTTTGAATACTCAACCAAAAAGGTTGATCTTTATATCAAAACACTACTTAGGATGTTTAGATGAAGTTTCCAAAAGGTCCCTGACCTTAAACAATTCTTGAAAATACAGAATTTAAGTTTTCTCAAAACTGGTCAGATTGAAGCCAGATTGGAGCAGTTATCTTGCAAAGACTGAAAGACTAACTTTCCCTTTCTCAAATCAAGTGATTCTTGTTGCAAATGAAGCTAACAGTCTGAAGTATAACTCACCAAAAATCACGAATTTTGAAATGTTTAGCTATTTTTTCAAATTGTGTGAAATTGGGTAAAAACTACAGTATAAAAAACGGGCAGAAAACAGAAATAAAGAAACAAGAGAAGAACCACCGAGGATTTATCCTGGTTCGGTCAATGTGACCTACTCCAGTCCAAGGAACACCTTTCCTTGGATTTTACTATGAAATGAACACCTTACAACAAGAGCCAAGCTTGATCCTTGGGTTATACACCAACCCTACTCAAGACTTGGATACTCACCTTCTAAGCAACACTTAGTTGCAACTCCTCTAACACCTATTGATGTAGCCTTATAAAGATGGCTAATCAATCTTACAAATGAAGCTCAAGAGGCTTGTACCTCACCACAAACAACATGAACACCTTGCTATAATGAATAAACACTAACAACAAGAAGATGAAGATGAAAGCTAGACAATTCAACAAATGCTTGTGAGCTTCAAGTGTGTTTTCATCTTCTTCACCATTGCCTCTATTTATTAGTGTGATTTGAGCCTTGAAGATAAGAATGCCAATGTGTCATCATCTTCATCATCAAACTCCAAATGTCTTCTCATCATTGGTTGGCTTTGTACACTTGGCAAAATAAAACACAATGGTTGGTCCACCTTGGCAATGTCATGTTGGCCGATTTTTACACCTTGGCAAGTCATAATTCTCCTTTGAAAATGGAGATAATAAGAGAGATAAATGCACCAAGATAACCTCAACTTCTAGTCTTGAAAATAGGACATGGATTTACCATTTCAAAGTCAAATTTCAGCTCCAACAATTTCAAAGTAGCCATTGGCTACCATGCATTTTCCAACAAATATATTTTGATTTTCTTAATAAAATAAGAAAGGATAATACCACCAAATTATCCCCAAACTTCAAGCACTATAATAAGACATGTGAGAGCCTTATTTCACTTCCAAAAATCTGCTGAAAATTCACCAAGAAAGGCTATAGCCGTTGGCTATTTTTGAAAAGTCCAAGTTGGCAAACTTTTGCCAACTAGCTCCTTTTTGGTTGGTCCACTTGTCTCCAACTCATAAAATGAATACCACATCATATCCACCTCATCAATCCACGTTTTTGGACATACCAATATGTGTAGCCACTCAAATTTTTGAAGAAGAAATAAATAGATAACAATTGACAAGATTATGTCAACGTGTAACACCGAAATTCCCCAATATTTCTTCTTACATGTTGAGATCATTTCCACATCTTTGACACCTTTAATATCTCTGAATAATGATGATAAATGTTCTCTTATAACATATATAAGAGAGTCTTCAAGAAAAAATAGAATGTGACATCTCAAATCTTCACATATCCAGCTATAGTCAATAATATCATTGGTTGAGAGAATAAGATATAAGATCACCATATTATCTTCAAATAATAATAACACAGCCTCCAGAATGAAGATTAATAATATGCTCAAGAGATTCCTTGAGTAAAAATACCAAAAACACCCTCGGGGGTTAAAATTACCAAAATACCCCTGGTGTGAGAAAACTTCAGAAATGACCCGGATGGTCATAAATTACTCATGGTATCACCTTTTTCATGATGAATAGGATGAGATACATCCCTGAAATATTTTCATTATGTGATGTTTCCTACAAAACTCAAAATACCAATTTTGCCTTTTTTGGTAAGTTGTTAGAAACTTCCAAGGCACGTTAGTCACAAGACAGTAATAATCACAAAAAAACACATAATAATCACATAATGAACATGTATTAATTCCATATACAAATGAAAACCAATCATTTTAACACATTTTAGAAAATTATTTCTTAAAAAACCCTAGACATCGATCGATCGAAGTGCTCAGTTTCAAAGATCGATGTCTCACAGAAAGGTTCAGGTTTTATCTCTGACCTACATCAATCGATTCGAAGTGAGAGTTTCGATGTACATCGATCGATCGATGTGTCTCAGATTTAGAGATCGATGTCTCACAGAAAGCTCTTAAACTTTTCTGCCTTACATTAGATCGATCGATGTGAGACAACCTGAGAGATCGATGTCAACTTGTTTCAACTTTTAATCACTTATAACACCATGTGTGACATTTTAAGCATTCACCACTTAAAATCATGACTTTGAAAATTATCCAAACATATTTCTCAACATTCTCCCCCTTTTTGGATGATTTTCAAAATTAACCTAACATGATTTTAATGTCACAACTTATAACCAAAAGTTTAACCAAATGTTTTCAACTTTTAATAGTATGTTGCTCCCCCCTCAACTCATACTCTCCCCCTTAACCTATGCTCCAAAATTTATTACCAATTAAAACTTAGCATATGATTCATCATGATCATGACTTACCAACTAAAATCATGTTCTTATTCTATCTCCCCCTTTATTTTGCAAATCATTGCAAAAGATAGAACTACGCAATGTTATCGCAAGTCATCATTCCTAATTTGGCTCGTAAGTTTTCAAAAGTGGCTTGATTAAGGGGTTTGGTGAAGATGTCAGCAATTTGATGATCAGTTCTTATATGGTTTATCACTATATCCTCATTTTGAAACATGATCGCAAAAAAAGTGGTATCGCACCTCAATGTGTTTGGCCTTAGAATGAAGCACCGGATTCCGGGAAAGATTGATTGCACTTATGCTATCGCAGGAAAATTGGAATCTTTTTCATTTTAATGCCCAAAATCACTAAGTTGCTGTTTAAGCCAAAGTATTTGGGTAGTACATAAACTCAAAGCAATATACTCGGCTTTGCAGTGGTAGAAAGAGCTACACTAGCTTGCTTTTTAGAAAACCAAGAGATTAAGTTGGTTCCTATGAATTGACATGTACCGCTAGTGGACTTTCTATCTAATTGCAACCACCATAATCAGCATCACTATATGCGTGTAATTCAACTTAGCGTTTCTATCATACCACAGTCCTAAGTGAGGTGTATGCTTAAGATATCTAAAGATCTTTTTCACTGCATTGTAATGTGATACCTTTGGACAAGATTGAAACATAGCACACATCACACACTAAACATAATATCAGGTCTTGATGAAGTTAAGTATAACAATGAGCCAATCATAGACCTATAAGTGTGTCATCAAAAGGTTTACCATTTTCATCCTTATCAAGTTTGGTACTAACACTCATAGGGGTAGTTGTAGGTTTCAACTCTTCAAAGCCAAACTTCTTAATCATATCATTGACATACTTAAGTTGGCTAATGTGAATTCCTTGAGGGTTTGTTTGATTTGAAGTCCTAAGAAATAGTTCAACTCTCCTACCATTGACATTTCAAACTCTGACTTCATACATTCTTCGAAGTATTTTACTAAAGTAGGGTTGGTTGAACCAAAGATTATATCATCTACGTATATTTGAAACTATTAACAAATCATTACCTTTTCTTCTTAGGAATAATGTGTTGTCGATGGTCCCCCTTGATAATTATTTTGCAATAAGAAAGTTGCAAATCTATCATACCAAGCTCTTGGAGCTTGTTTTAAACCATATAGAGCTTTCTTAAGCTTATAAACATGGTTAGGATTCTTGGATCTTCGAATCCAGGGGGTTGTTTGACAAACACCTCTTCTTGGATGTATCCATTCAAGAACGCACTCTTGACATCCATTGGAAGAGCTTAATTTTGCTTAGACTTGCAATCGCAAGTAACAATCTAATTGCTTCTAGTCGTGCAACGGATGCAAAGGTTTCTTCATAATCTATTCCTTCTTGTTGATTATAACCTGTACGACTAGTCTAGCTTATTCCTTATAATATTTCCTTGTTCATCCATTTTATTCCTAAAGACCCATTTAGTTCCTATGATAGACTTGTCTTCAGGTTTAGGTACTAAGTCCCACACGTTGTTCCTTGTGATTTAATTCCTCATGCATAGCATCCATCCATGATATGTCACCTAAGGCTTCCTTACGTTCTTAGGTTCTATTGTGAGATTAAGCTATGTCCTTCAATTTGACTTATATTTCTACGTGTTCTAACCCCAACACTTGGATCCCCAATGATTAGTTCTCTAGGGTGCCCACCAATTCCTAGATTGACTAGGTTCACCCTCATCTTGTTCAAATGTTTCATTAGTGTGAACGTTATCATATGTAATTGGAATCATTAGTTGTATCTTCCAATTTGCAGAGTCTCTTGATTTATTTCATCTAAGGGTTCATGTATGTCTTGTTCAGGGAGAGTTGGTTCTAGATGATCAAGTACAGGCTCAAGTAATACATCATCATCAAACATATTTTTAATATTTGTTTCTTGTTTATGTTGATGTTTATCACTAACTTCAAGCATGCATTTTTCATTGAATTTAACATGTATGGATTCAATTATCTTTCTAGATGCAGGATTATAAACACCTATATGCTCTGAGTTAGTAGAATAACCAACAAATATGCATTCAATAGACTTTTGTTCAAACTTATCTAGATTATCCTTAGTGTTTAGCACAAAACATTTACATCCAAATACTTTAAGATAATCTATTTTAGGTTGTCTATTGTTTAGCAATTCATAAGGCGTTTTATTTAATTTCTTTCTAATAGTAAGCCTATTTATAATATAGCATGCACAACTAACAGCTTCAGCCCATAAATATTTAGGTAATTTATTTTCACAAAGTATTGTCCTAGCAACTTCTTGAATCGTTCTATTTTTACGTTCAACAACTCCATTAAGTTGTGGTGTTCTAGGTGGTGAGAATTCATGTTTATTCCATGTAGTTCACAAATTTGATTACGTCTTTGTTTTTAAATTCTTCACCTCTATCACTCCTAATTCTTTTGACATTTTCTTTCATAAATGTTTTCAAGTTGCTTAATAAGGGTTTCGATTGCTAATGGAGCATCGTCTTTGTGTGTTAAGAACAATGTCCATGTGTAGCGTGAGTAATCATCTACTATGACACACACATAGTAGTGTCCACCTAGATTTCTTGTCCTACTTGGACCAAATAAGTCTAAGTGAAGCAATTCTAGTACATGACTAGTACTCACTTCATGTTTCGGTTTTAAGGTTTCTTTAATGTGTTTTCCCTTAATACATGTTTCACACATTTGAAAAATATCTAAGTCTAACTTAGGCATTCCTCTAATTAAATATTCTTAGACAATTTCTTAATAGTTGAAATTCCTATATGGCCTAGTCTTCTATGCCATAAATTTACATCTAAGTCATTTGTGATATTAGACACTTAACCTTAGCATCTAACATGTTATCTAAGGTAAGAGTATAAATATTTCCATCTCTATTTCCTTTTAAATCTATTTCTCCTTTTTCATTATTATATCACATGAATTGGGAAGAAAAAAGACATTGTAACCACAATCTATAAGTTGTGAAATGCTAAGTAAATTATAAGAGAGATTGCTACTAACAACACATTTCGTATTTGAAATGTGTTAGGGTTCCCAATTGTTCTTTTCCAATAACTTATCCTTTGTTGTTGTCACCGAATGTTACTTTTCCTCCATTCTTGATATGTTCCAATTCGATGAATAGTTTGGGGTTCCCCATCATATGCCTCGAACATCCACTATCTAAAAACCATTTGGTTTTTAGATTCTTTGACTTTGCCTCCTTCTTGCATTCCTTGCGTTTATCCAACAATGGAGACAAAGTTTTAGGTACCCTTTATTTGAGTCCTTGAATGTTAGGGCATTATTCCTTGTTTAGATATCCCTTAGGTATCCAAAACTTGAACTATACCTTCTAGGCACATTTTTAGCATTGTTATAATTTGGAAAATAAGAAGATATTAGATATACATGATTATTCCACATAAGTGAAGATGCATTGTTATACATGTGTGCCATGGTTGATACTCATTATAGGATGACCGAATTTTATAATGTGCATAAGGCATGCGATTTTGTTTCTTGAATGGCGCAGTATAAGTGTGTTCATAGGGCATTCCTATAAGACTTATAAGAGTGTTGCTTATACTTAGGTTCATAATATGTTGAATGCATTTTATTATGTCTCGTTGCATTTGTATACATATAGGCATAATTTCTAGGTTGTCTAGATACAAAGTTTGGCCTAGATGTATAGTTATGCGTGTGTGTGTTTTTATGGGTGCATGCTGCATCTTTATCTTTGAATTAAGAATGAAGAAGGAGTAAGAAGAAGATTTAGCGGGGAGGCAAGTTTTGTTTTTATAACTTTATAAGGTTGTTTCGTAGTTGATGATACAAACTTAGTCTTTTTATCTAATTTGTTCATCTTCTTCTTTATATCCCAATTCAGTTTATCATTTTCCCTACTTTTGTGATGATATAAGTGTATCTAACATATTTGCACCAGATTTAAATTTTTCTATCATTTTTTCTAAGGTAAATTTAGAAGACTTTAAGTTGCATTATTTCATTTTCACAACTTTCTAACTTGGATTTTAACATTTTATTTTCATTGTAACTTTGTTCATCTTTCCTATATGATTCAATTTTATTCTCTAAAGAATCAAGAGTATTAGAAGACTCTTGTTTAAGAGATTCTAATTGATCGGAAAATTCCAAGTTGGACGTCTTCAACTTGTTCATTTTCTTCAACTAGTTTCTTCTTTTCTTTAGAGGCTCTTTACAGTGAGCATGCATTCTTAGGAATTCTTCATACATTTCATCAAATGTCATGTCCCTATCAGAATCACTATCAGAAGAAGAACATACCTCGTTGGATACGAAGCAAACTTGAGCTTCCTCAGTTTCAGATCTGAGTCGGATGAGTCGCTCCATGTGCTCACCTTCATTGCTCGTTTCCCTTTTCTTGCCTTAGACTCCTTTGTCTTTGTCGTTTGAGCCTCCTTGTCCTTGGCTTGTTATTATTGTTGTTATTATTATTATTTTTTTTTCGTGGGACAGTCATATGAAATATGTCCTTTTTGACCGCATCATAACACTTTAATTCTTTATTATACCCATTTGTTTGTGTATTCTTCCTATGTTAAGAAGAAGAAGAAAGAAGAAGAAGAAGAAGAAGAGAAGAAGAAGAAGAAATTACGTTGTCTATTCCTATTTGGAGTTTGAAAAACTTTCTAAGTTTTCTAACTATCATATCAAGTTGTCGTCTAATTCAGTATCACTATTACCATCATCGTTACTAGCATGTGTTTCGATTGTTTTGAAGCTATTGACTTACCGGATGACTTAGACGATTCAGACTTTCGCTGGTTCAGTTTTACCTCATAGACTTTAAGAGACCCGATCAATTCATCTATTTTAGTGATTGACTTTGTCTCCTCGATTGCATTTCACCTTTGGATCCCATTCAGCAAGGAGGCTTCGTAGCACCTTTTGAACCTTTTCACTGTTTCGAAAATGACTTTCCTAAAGCTTCAAGGGCATTTGAAAATATTAGTAATCCTCAAATCCATAGATGTTATGGATTCATTTGGCAACATTTTGAAAGTCTCTAATTCAGGTCCTAAGCATGTTTATTTTTGACTCTTTAACACCACTAGTACCTTCGTGTTTTAATACAAGTGATTTCCACATGTCGTGTGCGCTTGTGCAATTTGACACATATCCTGCTTCAGAAGTTGTAAGTCCATTCAAAAGTAATTGCATAGCTTTAGCATTCATGGACATTTTCTTTTTATCATCCGATGACCATTCACTTTTATATTTTTCAACCTCTTGAGTTACTCCACTAACTTGTACAACTTTCATTGGAATGTACGGCCCATCTTCAACTATATACCATAAATCGGTTGTCTATAACCATTAAGAATAGCCTCATTCTTAGTTTCCAATGAACACAAATTATTGCCATCAAAAAGAGGAGGACGTTGTGTAGACATACCTTCCAACTCACCTTTGTGAGAAACAATAGCCATAGTATGTACCTTGGATTTGAGACAAGCAGTATAGTAATGCATCGTTGTTTCTTGGCCTTGTATTGTTCGTATGATGTTGAATCTTGCTTCTTTTGAGTGGTGTTGATCTGGCTCTGATACCAAATGTTGGACCATGCACCTGCAATAAACACCACTAGAGGGGGGGGTGAATAGTGGTTAGCAGGAAGAACTTACACTACAACCCTTTGTTAAAATCCCCTTTGAAAACAGAATCTGAAAACCAACCTCAGATTCAGAACCCTGTTTTTAAAAATTCACAAATAATTGTACACAACTCCAAAAATTATAAACTTTCCAGAATTGAACTTCAATGAGTTAACAAGACTCTTCCAAAAATCAGACAAAAATAAGATCGTTTGGACCCTTCAAACAAAATAAAAAGATTCAGATGGTCAATCTGGACAGAATTGGACAGACTGTTGCTGACTTTTGCAAAACAGTGTTTCGCTTTGAATACTCAACCAAAAAGGTTGATCTTTATATCAAACACTACTTAGGATGTGTAGATGAATTTCCAAAATGCCTTGACCTTAACAATTCTTTGAAAATACGAATTTAAGTTTTCTCAAAAACTGGTCAGATTTGCAGATGCAGATGGAGCAGTTATCTTGCAAAGACTGAAAGACTAACTTTCCCTTGCTCAAATCAAGTGATTCTTGTTGCAAATGAAAGCTAACAGTCTGAAGTATAACTCCACCAAAAATCACGAATTTTGAAAATGTTTAGCTATTTTTTCAAATTGTGTGAAGTTGGGTGAAAACTGCAGTAAAAACGGGCAGAAAACAGAAATAAAGAAACAAGAGAAGAACACCGAGGATTTATCCTGGTTCGGTCAATGTGACCTACTCCAGTCCCAAGGAACACCTTTCCTTGGATTTTACTATGAAATGAACACCTTACAACAAGAGCCAAGCTTGATCCTTGGGTTATACACCAACCCTACTCAAGACTTGGATAATCACCTTCTAAGCAACACTTAGTTGCAACTCCTCTAACACCTATTGATGTAGCCTTATAAAGATGGCTAATCAATCTTACAAATGAAGCTCAAGAGGCTTGTACTCACCACAATACAACAGAACACCTTTGCTACAATGAATAAAACAACAACAACAAGAAGATGAAGATGAAAGCTAGACAAAACAAATGCTTGTGAGCTTCAAGTGTGTTTCATCTTCTTCACCATTGCCTCTATTTATAGTGTGATTTGAGCCTTGAAGATAAGAATGCCAATGTGTCATCATCTTCATCATCAACTCCAAATGTCTTCTCATCATTGGTTGGCTTTGTACACTTGGCAAAATAAAACACAATGGTTGGTCCACCTTGGCAATGTCATGTTGGCCGATTTTTACACCTTGGCAAGTCATAATTATCCTTTGCAAAATGAAGATAATAAGAGGGATAAATGCATCAAGATAACCTCAACTTCTAGTCTTGAAAATAGGCATGTGGAATTTACCAGTTCAAAGTCAAATTTCAGCTCCAACAATTTCAAAGTAGCCGTTGGCTACCATGCATTTTCCAACAAATATATTTTGATTTTTCTTAATAAAATAAGAAAGGATAATACCACCAAATTATCCCCAACTTCAAGCACCATAATAAGACATGTGAGAGCTCCATTTGACTTCCAAAAATCTGCTGAAAATTCACCAAGAAAGGCCATAGCCGTTGGCTATTTTTGAAAAAGTCCAAGTTGGCAACTTTTGCCAACTAGTTCCTTTTTGGTTGGTCCACTTGTCTCCAACTCATAAAATGAATACCACATCATATCCACCTCATTAATCACGTTTTTGGACATACCAATATGTGTAGCAACTCAAATTTTTGAAGAAGAAATAAATAGATAACAATTGACAAGATTATGTCAACGTGTAACACCGAAATTCTCCAATATTTCTTCTTATATGTTGAGATCATTTCCACATCTTTGACACCTTTAATATCTCTGAATAATGATGATAAATGTTCTCTTATAACATATATAAGAGAGTCTTCAAGAAAAAATAGAATGTGACATCTCAAATCGTCACATATCCAGCTATAGTCAATAATATCATTGGTTGAGAGAATAAGATATAAGATCACCATATTATCTTCAAAATAATAATAAACAGCTCCAGAATAAAGATAATAATATGCTCAAGAGATTCCTTGAGTAAAAATACCAAAAACACCCTCGGGGGTAAAATTACCAAAATACCCCTGGTGTGAGAAAACTTCAGAAATGATCCGAATGGTCATAAATACTCATGATATCACCTTTTTCATGATAAATAGGATGAGAATACATCCCTGAAATATTTTTATTATGCGATGTTCCTACAAAACTCAAAATACCAATTTTGCCCTTTTTGGTAAGTTGTAAAAACTTCCAAGGCACGTTAGTCACAAGACAATAATAATGAAAAAAACACATAATAATCACATAATGAACATGTATAATTCATATACAAATGAAAACAATCATTTTAACACATTTTAGAAAATTATTTCTAAAAACCCTAGACATCGATCGATCGAAGTGCCTCAGTTTCAAAGATCGATGTCTCACAGAAATGTTCAGGTTTTGTCTCTGACCTACATCGATCGATCGAAGTGAGAGTTCGATGTACATCGATCGATCGATGTGTCTCAGATTTAGAGATCGATGTCTCACAGAAAGGTCTTAAACTTTTCTGCCTTACATAGATCGATCGATGTGAGACAACCTGAGAGATCGATGTCAACTTGTTCAACTTTTAATCACATATAACACCATGTGTGACATTTTTAAGTATTCACCACTTAAAAGCATGACTTTGAAAATTATCCAAACATATTTCTCAACAATAGGTTGTCAAAAATAATCTTCACATAATTTAAGATTAAATTCCATACAAAAATATGTCAAATACTTTGATGATTTGATTTTAAATGTTCTTTGACGAACTATATTTTGAGAGAGACAGAGTATTTAAGTGCATTTGTCTTAAGCAGTACATGCTGATTCTTTATTTGAATGATTTTAAAAGATGTAGTGCAATTGTCTTGAGCACTACATGTTGATTCTTTATGTAAATTATTTAAATCATAAAATAAATTGTAACGACTTATGTTAGTCATAAACTTTGAATTAAGTTGTAAAATGTGCTAAAGTGGAAGGGAAAGATAATATAGTAATTGTTACATGACATACTAATTTTGTTTAACCATTTTATGAGACATGGTTCATGTGTTATGTTAGCTACATCATTGAAAAATTGATTAGATGGCACATGGTTCCTGTGCTACATTTCATAATTTCATTAGTTATTGACATAAACAACAACACATACCCAGTATATCCCAACAACAGCAAAATCTATCGCTAGAGTCTGGGAGAATGAGAGGTAGACAAATAATACCTCCATCCTAAAGAATAGAGAGTTCTTTTCAACAAAGCTTCCGGCTCTATATGTATCTGCATAGACACATAATAGTAATTGACATAGTACAATCATTTTAACTACAATGTCGTAGTTAATCACATTAAAATAAATAAACTATTGATTTTTTCCTTTCTGTTATTTTTTTCTTCTTTTTTCTTTAGAAATATGTTATACTCACTCTGTCATAGAGGCAGACAAATATTATCGTTTTTAAAGTTGTCATTTTTACACAATTAAGTTTGCCTTATGATTACTTTTCTGTCATTATCATTCTCATATGAATACAAACTATTGATTATTTTTAATGTGTATTTATTATTAATCTAATTTTAAAAGTGAACCGTCAATACGACGATCGGGACAAATGAAGTATTAGTAAACGAGTCGTACGTTCCAATCGTCATATATATATATATATATATTATATATATATATAATATATATATACACATGTATATATACATATATATATAACGAATGTATTCCGCGAGACTGTATCGAGCATCTGGTATTGGAGGAATCAAATGGTCTATGGAAGTATTGAACAACTACCATCACCGATCCAAGTGTACAAGGAGACATCCAATCACATAATGAAATAGGACTTTGTAATTAATGTTATGAATAGAGATAGACCAGATATCAATAATATTTTACAGTCAGATTGATAGGATATTCTCTTGTACATGATTGTTTTTTCAAGTGCAAATGAATAAATCTCTTTTTCCCGATAAAAAACTAACGGTTCAGTATCATTTATCCCATTTTCGAGTCTCGACCTCAATTCTTCTCTCCAAATTTTTTTTTTAAAAAAAAATGAAGAATTAGTTAACGAGTTGTACGTACCAATCGTCATCTTCTTGGGCAAGGATGAGACTTGCATCATTCCCCAGAACCACTGCGATATTTGCCGCAAGAAGCCGCTTCCATTCTGGATTCTGCACAAATTCGCTTCAGGTCCGTGAAATGATTCATTATTTGTATTTTGTTGATTGTCTTAGTCTCTTGGCTTGAAGCACTTGCTCATGAGTTATGAACTGAAAGCTGAATTTTTTTTGTTATTCCTGTGTTCAGATAGATTCTTTGCCGAAATCTTCGAGTTTGGAATTTGTAAACAAATTGCTAGACAGAAAATGGGGATTGAGCAGCTCAGATACTCGGATAGATGAAGTTGTGATTTGTGGGAGTGGTGAAGTAAAAGGGGATTCTTGTTACAAGAACAAACAAGGTTGGACAATTGAGCAGAAGCATGAAGGGCCATCTTTTCTTGTTTTGAGGGATGATTTAATGCACCCTTTGGTGAATGGCAATAAAGCTCGGAAGTTGGACGGGTTTCTTCCTCTGCTCCAGGATCATTCAGTGACTGATGTGGTAAGATTGTGTCTTTTTCCTGAATAGTTAATTTTTTCCGGGAACTTGTATCTCCATAATTCTTCATTAATTGATAAAGCAAACATATTTGCCTTCTCTTTATGCTTCATTGTGCCTTTCCAAAATCTTGGCTTTGCTTAGGAACTAGTTTGCTATGGCATTTAATCTGTGGTGCCTTGGAATTGGAAGATTTAATTTCTTAACTGTTGTAAGAGCATAATATTTTGGTGAATAGGAGGTTTATAATTTGTTATAGTAACACCAATTCTTGGGCAATTGGCATTTCACAGGCATGATGGTCTTTCTGGGTTGTCTGATTAACATGCGTGTTTTTAACAACCTCTATCTTCTGTTTCTAACACATGGATATGGTTGCGTACATCTGACCTACCATACTCCGCCATAGGTGGGAGTCTCTAAGGCAATAGGGTAATAATGTTGTTGTAAGTTAAAAGTTGTCTGCTTTATCTGTTTCGGTGTCTCTTCTACTGTAGTTTAAGAATTAATCTGATGGAGTGGAGCATGTAGGTCTTAATCGCCATTTTGCATATTTCTACTTGGAACTTGGAAGTTGTGAAGTCCTGGTCATTTGGTATGATCTTTTGAAGGGAACCAGTGAAATAATCCGGTGTCATTTTCTAGGTTACATGTGGAGGATGTCAAAGTGCACATGCTGCAGCAGTTGGTATGTTTATTGATTTGAACTTGTGCTTGATGAGGTTTTGGCCTGCATACGTCTGGGGAAAAACATTCCTGCCTTCTCTTTTTATGGAAATGTCCTGCACTCTTGATCGTTCTGGTTGCATTTTGTTCAGCTGTTTTGTGTACTGAGAGGGGACTAAAGTCACATCTTCTTCTTCGAGGGGAACAGCCTGAAGTTCTGACAGGGTACAATCTGATCTCCACTTTATATGGTGATGTAACTTATATTGCAAGATCATTATATGCAAAAAGAGAGGATATGCTTTCTAGCCATGCTAACTCCATAGCAGGCAGTAATGGGTGTGTTGAATGGCTAAATGGCTATCTGGAGGGTTCTTGTACTAATCATGCCCCCGTCGAACATCTTATGCAATATGATGCTCTCTCAAACACTGAGAATTCCAAGAAAGTGGTCATTATTAATGAAGGTGCAGGAGATGCTATAAGCTTACTTGGTGATTTTCCATCTCCCATCTCAGCGACGAGTATTATGTGCATCTGCAGTTCTCATGTTTCCTGTATTTGAGTTTCTTTTTATGCTTTTGGCTCTGAGTACATTCCATTGTAACACTGATCATGACCTATGACTTTCTACTTGAACTTTTCAAATATAGATATGTCCATCAGGATTTGAATGACTCGATTCAGTTGGATAAGGTTTGGTAGTTTTCTTCCAATGTTTTAGATTTATGAGGTATTGGATAGATATATCCGAATCTTGTTAGAACTAGAATTGGCGCAAAATAGCAAACCATATCAAAACGGTACAAAATATTTAGCTCAGACAATGTGCTGATCAATTGCTGAAGTTATGGTGCCCTGCTAAGCCAATCCTATTTGCTACTTGTAGTAATGGTTACCCTAAACTTAATTGTTGATCAATGAATACTTTTTCTGAGTTGATGTTGCATATCCGCGAAGTTCTTTTGATCTGATTTTTCTGGTGTTTCTCTTTGGAGCATGCAATGTCTTTGACAACGGTAAATCTTTCTCCAATAGAATCAAAGACACACTTTTCCTTGACTAAGGAATATGATGGAGTAAAGCAAAGTGACTCACCAAATTGGCTGCGCTTCTTATATTGTGAAGTAGCAGTGGATCGACACATCTTGACGCATCATTGTAGGTCATCGGGAAACAACCTCTGTGTGTTTCTAACACATGGGTATAGTTGCGTACATCCGAGCCCCTCATACCCCGCCATAGGCGGAAGCCTATAAGGCAATGGGGTAATGTTGTTGTTGTTGTACTCCATAAGCCTGGCTGGTCAAATGGTTAAAGATGCTTATCCTTCATCCTAGGTATGATACGTCTCGTGCAGTTGTTGTCCCAGAAGCATTTGTTTGGAAAAGATCAGGCAGTGAAACTTGTTGTTGATGCTGGTACTGGAACTACTGCTATTGGCCTAGCATTGGGCATATGGTTTTTAGGGTGAGATCAATACTCTTTTGGACTGTATTGTTCTTGTTATTCTTTCTTGCTTTTACCCAACACCTTTTCCGTGTGAAGTCATTCTTTGTTTTTTTTTTTGACAGGCTCCCTTGGAACGTTTTCGGGGTAGTGCTGGCAGATACTATTGACAATTACAGGAAGAAAGAAGAGAGTTTGATTTCTGAATTTCTTACAAGCTGTAATGCTTCCTCATTTGGTCTGTCCTTGACTGGAAGAAATAACGAACTAGTGCACTGGGTTGAACGTAGCACGCCGCGAAAGTAAACTATTTTATCTACATTTTGTTTGATGCCTTTTTGTTTTCATTTCCAATGGAGTCAATGACACACCCTTCTTTGACTGGAAGAAATAACGAACTAGAGCACTGGGTTGAACGTAGCACATCGCGAAAGTAAACTATTTTAACTACATTTTGTTTGATGCCTTTTTGTTTTCATTTCCAATGGAGTCAAGGACACACTCTTCTTTGTCGGGAAGAAATAACGAACTAGTGCACTGGGTTGAACGTAGCACGTTGCGAAAGTCAACTATTTTAACTACATTCCGTTTGATGTCTTTTTCTTTCCATATCTAATGAGTCAATGACATACTCTTGTTTGACTTTGGAATATGATAGAATAAAAGAAAATGACTCACTAAAGTGCGTGCGATTCTTATATTGTGAAGTAGCAATTGATCGACACAGTTTGACACAATTTTCATTATGAGTCATTGGGAAACAACCTTTGAGTGTTTCTAACAGGTTGCGTACATCCGACTCTCTCATACCCTGCCATAAGCGAGAGCCTCTAAAACAATAGGGTAATGTTGTTGTTCCATTTGATGCCCTTTTGAGTTATCAATATGAGGATTCATTTTCTTCTTTTAGATTTGGCAATGTGATGAAAGGGGAACTTGAAGAATGCAAGAAAATAGCACAGCAAACAGGTATTTTGGTTGATCCTGTGTATACTTTAGCTGCCTGGGAATTGGCGACGCGACTAGGGAAGGAGAAAGAAGCAGATGGAAAAGTAGTTATGCTTCATACAGGAGGTACTCTAGGGATGTTTGGACTTGCGCAGAGGTACAGGTCTTACTTCCAGAATTTGTAGGGTTGAAAATGCGGCATGAGATCCCCTCGTCCCCTCCTCTCTCACCTCCTTTCTATCGCCCGCCACGTGTCTTCCACCCGTTGCTAGCCACACCTCATGTAGCCTCACTAATCCCTCCTATTGTCACGTGGCGGGCGGTGGGGAGGGGAAGGAGGGGTGAGGGAGAAGGGGGTGAGGTGATCCCACTCCTGAAAATGCTCTATCATCTTGTGAGATGTTGATATGTGATCCGGCCTCTCTCCGGACTCTGCACAAACGCGACGGGAGACTAGTGTACCGAGAACGCTTTTATGCTATAATGATAATGTAGTCTCTTTTGGTTTTGGCCCGTAGACTCCTTTGGTTCATTCATGGAAAGTTTGTAATGACAAAAAAGGAATTCTTAAGTACCCTTGTAATAACATGTAGTGACATTTCATATCATTACATTATGTGCATAATGCTTTATCATGAATATGCATGATTTCATGTATGAAACCGACTTTTATCATTGGAGTCAAGGAGCACATTCTTCTTTAACTTTGAATATGATCGAATAAAACAAAATGATTCACTAAATTGGCTGCGTTTCTTGTATTGTAGAATAACAGTTGATCGACCTGACACAATTTTCATTGTAGGTCATCGGGAACCATCTCTGTGTTTTTCTAACACATGAGTATGGTTGCTTATATCTAACTCTCTCATACCCCGTTTTAGACAGAAGCCTCTAAGTCAATGGAGTAATGTTGTAGGCCGACTGTCAAAAATTGAGTCAAAATGATTTAACAGAAACATAAACATAGATCTCCTCTGAGGCTTTGAACAAAGACTTTGGTCAAATCGCTTAAATTTACCATTCAAGTGTTCTAATTATTATAGCAGTGTAAATCTTTTTAAGTTTATATCTAAATAGAATATTCGTGAAGTATATCTCCATTACGGAGTACCATCTTTAGATTATATTTTTAGGGGAAAAAACTGTATAAATTTGTGAAGGAGATATAATGTAGAAAAAGAAAAATATTGGAAGGGCTCTTCTAATAATTGGAAATGGTGCTTGAAATCAAACCTCTTTTATAATGTACTATTCTATGACTTAATTTTTACTAGATGAAAGTGTTATTTACGGAATGAAACATCTTAAACTTTCAATCCATAGGGCTGGATCGTTTCGCGGTATGATGTACGCCGTCTTACCGTACACTTTTTTGTGCAAGAGACTCTTTCTACGGCTCCAACATGTGATCTCAAAGTCAGAAAGCAGCAACCTTACCAGTTCCTCCAATGCTCGTCCTCTATGGTGGCAACATATACATGCCATATTCATATATTAAACTTTGGTTGGACTAGTGTATTAAGTCTCCTGTTAAAAGCTTTTTATTTATATTGCTAATTAAGCG
>AP025069.1:1644794-1734708 GCA_036186865.1 Eustoma russellianum
AATTTTATTTTTTTTAATTAAAAAGGGTTGCCACGTGTCAGATTCTGGTTGGTCTGAGAAAGTCAACGGCTGGTCAACGGTTAGTCAACGGTTGGTCAACGGTCAACTGGCTACAAGTGAGACACTTCGGCAAAAGAGTTGTTATTAAGTGAGTTTCATGAACGTTAGGCTGCTAACTGAGTAATGGGCCAAACCTTAGGCTAATAAGTGAGATTTTCTCTAAAGAATAATTATGAAATTATAAAGTTCCATCTTTATTAAACAATACCATAACCACGTGAGACGTGAATGTAATTATCGTTATCAAATTCGATAATTTAACTTCATAGTTTCTTATGCCCCCAAAGTTATACTGCTTTGATGCTAATTAATTAATATATATTAGTATAGTTATCTTTAAGGCTTGTGGATTCATTCATGCAACAAGCAAACAAAAGCAATCAACGTGCGGGACGAGGATTGAAGGTTGAACTCTTAAGCACATGAAAGCTTAATGATAAAGCTACAGTAGTCTTTGTGCCACAATCATTCTTAATCTTTTGCTAATACATCTCATGATCAAAAGCATACATAATCCACATATCAATCAATCAATCATATCCAGTATATCACAACGGCAACAAAAACTATCGTTAATGTCTAGAGAGGGTGAGCGGCAAGCAAACAATACCTCTATCCCAAAGGATAGATAGTTTGATTCCAGTGAGACCATCAGCTCCATATGTACCTGGTAATTCTGTCCCCTTAATCAATGTCACTTAATCAACTGGTAATTCCCCCCCCCCCCCCCCCCCCCCACCCAAAAAAAAAAAAAAAAAAACCAAAGAATGCATTTCAACTTAAACACCTGAAATTCCAATATGAAGCACAAGCATTTATATTAACTGAAAAGCAGAAAAATTATATACTTCATCTTCATATATAGGGAGGGAAACATTACTTTTGATATGATCAAATTTAAAGTTTCCCTCTCCATGTAAGAGGACAAGGAAAAAAAGAGAAAAGAGGAAGAGGGTGTTCTTTGCTTCTCTTCCTTCATTTCATTTTATTTTGCTTTTCTAGTTGACAGGTGAACTGATCATCTAATCCACAAAAATAGCTTGTGATATATAAGAAAATTTCCAACACATAAGCATGCTGAAAAAAATTCAAGCAGCGTAAAGTTCCTTCTCTCCAGACAATTTAAACTCTTGCAGCAACATATACTACAAAAAGACAGCCACTGAGTAAACACAGTCAGTCAGAGTCTGTGCAATGTAATGCATCTTTTCACTTCATATGCATAACTTTCCAATAATTCGAGTGTAGAAATAACTTAGACAGGGGCGTATTAGTTTTCAGAACCTCCACTTACGAACAAGCAATAATCCTAGACTATGTGATCCCAGAGAGCACATTATCCTATACGCTTTAGTAGGAAGCAGGAGTCTGCAAAAAAGAAAGCAACATAGCGACTACATAATACAATACTATTTGCATCCCAGTATGGAACACTCAGAATATGGACCAAATATATAGTGATTAAGGAAAGAACTCTTATCCAAATACAACAATAATATTATCCCATTGACTTAGAGGCTCCCGTATATGACGCGGTATGGGGGGGGTCGGATGTACACAACCATACCTATGTGTTAGAAACACAAAGGTTGTTTCCCGATGACTCATAATGAAAATTGCGTCAATGTCGATCAACTGCTACTTCACAATACGAACAACGCAGTCAATTTAGCGAGTTATTTTGCTTTATTCCATCGTATTCCAAAGTCAAAAAAGTGTGTCGTTGAGAATCAAAGAACTCTTATCCAGATAGAAAAGCTAATGCATCAAAGATATGTAAATAATTTTCAAGAGAACTACAACTTATTCATCAAACGAGGCAGCAATAATGCAGCGTAGCATTTGAAGCGCACTTACAGAAAAGACTGAACGAAAAAAGCAAGATAAACTTGAAAAGGATGCAAAGCACCACTTATGGCTGACAAAGTCCGCCAATCATTTGATACAACAGCTTCAGGATTTAATGATAATTCTTGGGGAAAAAAGAAAAGAAAACCCAAGGTAGCATATCAAAATGTAGAGATACACAGCAGACAGACGAGAATTCTCAGTAGAACCAGCACACATCAGCTCAAAGAATAGAATCACCCCTTTCATTATTCTGACGCAACAGCTGCTCCCTAATCCTCCTGATTTCAGCTTCCTTTCCATTTTTTCTTTCTGCAATTATGTAACATTTTATGAAAGATAAGAGACCGAAAAAAACCCACTATGTCCATAAATTCAAATCAGTAACTTGGTAAAAAAAAAAACTAATCAATTTAAAGCAGCACCCCCCTCAACTGAGCCTACCCACCATTAAAATGCACAAAATTTGCATTTGAAAAGAACCTAGTTCTTAAAGCAAGCATCTTTTCTCAAGCCCGATTGAAAATGTGTAAGATTGATTGAATAAATGCAGAAACTTAAATAGATCAGACTAAAAAGAAACCTAGCCAAATCCATGGGCATCAAACAATTGCATAAAACTTGTCATGATTCTTTAACATAAGAAGCAAAACTGAGAAAGAATTTAGAAAATAAATTAAAAAAGATGGCCAGAAATGGATAAACTAGAGACCTTTTCGTCCTGGTGAAGAGCAATCCAGACATGAACTTTGTCCATGGTCTGCCAGAAAACAAAGGCACCTAATGTCATCCCGAAGAATGTCGCCACTTTCACATCTTCCACGGATCAAATGTCGATTTCTGTTGCAGATATTATAAGGCCCTTCGATTGAGAGACCAAATTGTACTATCTTCGATTTACAATCCCAAATCTCCAGGGCGCTGGCGGACTTCGGTGTCTGATGGCAATTGACGACGTCGTTTCAGAAAGGAAGGAAGTTCAAAAAAGTAATAGCAGAGAATACTACCATTTTCATAATAAAAAAAGGATTTATAGAATTGAGTTGTTTGTTTTGGTTGGGATTAATGTAAGCCAGTTGGTGCGTGTTTTTGACACTCTTGTTTGTGGGTCTAAACGATCCGAGCCGGTAGTTATCAAATTGAGTATTTTTAATTTTTTTTGAAATTAAGCTCGAGCAACATCTTAATTGCTATTCGTTTTCAAGCTCGGGTTCAAACGTATTTGACTTGGAGTCAAACTCGAGCAGAATTCGAGCAAAAACAAATATAGTTTTTGATTTTAAAATAGCATGTATCAGATAGAAATATGTATTTTTAGTTAATATTATTGAATTTTTTATAATTTTTTCATAAAAACTTATCATCATTGAAATAATTGTAAGTTAACATGTTTAATTTATTATATGTATCAAACAAATATTAATTATAACACCAAATCATGCAATATATATATATATATATATATATATAATATATATATATATATATATATATATATATAGACACACACACACGTATGTTCGGACATTAAAAAAATCAAAATCGAAAGAACCCAAAATCCTTCCAACAATTTATATTGGAAAGGAAATGCAATGACGGCAAAAATGCAACTTCTTTCTATAATCCTTTGTCAGATGTGATCTATCCTAACTGATTTCATGTACTACATCATCATCATCATCATCATCATCTTATATACTTATTTATCGACAGGCTTTATGTATCATGTTTTAGACTGCAAATCATATTTAAGTATGAATATTTAATGGGGAGAACAGAATGAAAGTGTTTTTTCATTAATGTAATACTTTTAGTTTGTAATACTTGTTAATTAGTGGGGGTACAGTACGTTATGTTTTCTCTAATACTTTATAAGCAAATGTAATAACATAAGATTATTTCCATATGATTGCATTTATCATTCATAATATGTTATGCAGTATGGGTTATCGGAAAACAAACTCTATGTGTTTCTAACACATGAGTATGATTGCATACATGCAACTCACCATACCTTGTCATAGACGGAGCGTCTAAGACAATGATATAATGTTGTTTGTAATATGTTATGTAGTATAAATACTTTAAGTGGTTATATTAGAATGTGAAAATAGTTAATCCCATGATCTCGCCTTCGGTTGGTTGTTTGGAAACCCCGAGATGTCTTGACCTATCAACGGAAACGTCGATGTGTTTGCTGTAGATCTGCAAGGCACCACTAGAAGGGGGTTGAATAGTGGGTGCGGAAAATGGTTTTTAAAATTATTTTAACCAAAAACCCAACTTCTGAAAACAGTTTCTGTTTTCAGGACCTGTTTTAAAACGTTTTGAAAACTAGGTTGCATGTCTTCAAAATTCTGAAATTTGGAGAGATCTTAGTCTCAGATGTTCTGAGTATCTTCTAAAACTTTCAGAAAAATTCAACTCTAACCCAAAAAACGTTGGTGGTCAGATTGCGCAAATCTGTCAGAAACAGTAGTCTGATTTGAAAAATTAATTTCTATTTAACCGTGACTCAAAATGCTCTGAAAATTTAATGACTAACCCCTATTAGTTGTATTTAATTGGGTTGAAACAGTTTTAAAAAATTATTTTAGGAATTCAGTCAAATACGTTCAAAGTCTCAACCTTTGCAAGCCTGAAAATCAGACTGCACTAGTCTCATAACTTTGACGTTTGGATGACTTATACTTGTGCAAAAGGGTTAAAACTTGTGCCAAAAGAACTTAAGACTTGTGACTATGTTTTCTGAAAGTTTCGTGATTTTTAAAATTCGTTACTATTTTTACGAACGTGATAAAACGATATACTGGTTGGAAACTGAAAGTAAGTGCTTGAAGTAGAGAACAGAAGGAATTTTATACTGGTTCGATTAAAACAACCTACTCTAGTCTTCGAGGACACCTTCCTCGGTTAGCACTAATCACAAAATACAAATAACACTTACCACACAGGGTTGATGTTGTTACACACCAACTCCAACCCTTTACAAACCTTGTATGTGAATACAACGATCACGAACACTACCACTTGCAAGTGCAAGATTGATCACACCTTGATCAATCTTCTAATAAAGAGTATAGGTGGTATGTAAGAAGCCTATTCAAGATGTATGAATATGAATACATAGGCTTTTAGAGAGAAGAAAGAAAGAAGTGTAGAAGGAGAGACTAGAAAACGTTTTTGATCTTGTAAGCTTGTAAGATTGTCTTGTCTTTTGTTTACTCTCTTCTTTCTTTCTTATCCAATTTGGCCGCCCCTTGATGCCTTCTCCTCCTCTTGAAAATTATCTTCTAAGTCCTTGGGAGAATATATTGCATCATTGTGCATATCCTTGCTTACTTGGCAACTCCTCATTGGATGATCATTAACCTCTGCTTACTTGACACTCATTGATTGGATGAAAGTTGTCATCATTTGATGACTAGATAAATCTGAAAATAAACACTTAAAAAGCATGTGCCAATTAGCCATAAAAGTATGCCATAAATCATATAATGATCCCACATAATTAGCAAGACAACTTATCACAATTTCCTTGCTAAAATTCGGCCATTATGCTTCTCCACATGTTGAAATTTCAGCATGTGTAACATTCTGACTTAATTCAAATTATGCCAAGTTGCATTTGATTTATTCCTTGAAAATAAAGAAAAAATCATCATCATTTAGTACACAACATTTCTACTAAATTTGAATAAAAATTAGTCACCAAGAAGGCCATGAATTCGACCAAGTACATTACACACATGCTGAAATTTTCAGCATGTGTGATATTTGAAAATATCACCTGATTATTTCCATAAAAAATTCAAAACATTGCCATAACATCTTTCAATTAATCCACATAATTCAAAGTGGTAAATATGACATAATTAAGTAAAAAATCGGCCAACCATATCACACATGCTGAAATTTTCAGCATGTGTCACAAATGTGACAAAGTTTGAAATGTTACCTTGTGTAGCTCCTTTCTTTATGTCACAAACATTGTATGCTTCATTCTTGGCCAATCAAGATGCCAAAAAAGCTTCACATATGCTCCAACATGGCTGAGCTAGGCGTGTATGATGAATATACATGTGTTGAATTTTATTTTGCAAACTTTGTAAAATAATACACATATAATTATACACACATGGTATATTCCAATCAGCCCTTAATTGATTATTCTAGAACACTTTAAAATGTATGAAGAAGTAAAAAGTGTCTAGATACATGTTACATTCCATACCAAAAATGTTCCATGTGTCGTGTCATTAGAAAACCAAATTTTCGACGTTTGTCGTGTAGCGCCCCGACCCGGACAGCGGAATCCGACCCGGTGCACCCGTCGTAGCTTACTGAGAAGACTACAAGACGTCTCATCTCTCGAATACACATCATCAATGACGTAAGAGAATAGGCGCGGAGGAAACCATCTCATAAATCTAAGTCATAAGCAAACAATATGTCAAAACCAACATGATACCCAAATGTATATGGTCGCAGCCATCTAAAACCTCCAATGAAATAAAACCAGAATTAATAGAAACTATCTAATCAAATCTCTCCATTAGGCCTACGCATCCCATTCTGCCCACTCGCCGTCATCCTCAATGAAAATCATATAACTGGGTTCATCTGCAAAATCAAAGGCAGTACCCTTAGCGAAAAACGCTAGCAAGTAACCCGCTTATAAGACATACGGGATCATCACATGGCAAGACATGAGTAGTAGATAATTCAGGGAATTGTGGGGCACATGTCTTGTAAAGTTTCCAAATATGTAAGTGAATAAGCAGTAAACAAGTACAACAAATTTGTTCACAATTAACAATTCATAGGCAATCAAGTACCACTCACGTTCATACCACATTGACTCTCATGATGCATGCTAAAATATGCACTACCCTACACATTCATATGCATGAACGCTTTCTCTTTGAAACAGTGCAATGCATGTCATAATGTCCGGTCACTTCATATAACTTTATACCCTGTAACGCGCCCCGGCTTATATTTCCATCCCGGTTTACGTTACAGCCAACTTTATACCCTGTAATGCACCTCGGCTTACATTTCCATCCCGAGTAGCATTACAGACAACTTTATACCCTGTAATGCGCCCCGGCTTATATTTACATCCCGGTTTACGTTACAGTCTTTTGTGCCCTACAATGCGCCCCGGTTAAATTTCCATCCCGGGTTTACATTGCAGGTCACCTTCGCAAATCTGTGCCGAAGCACCTTCTTTTCAAATCAATATGCAAATGCAGTGCCATGATGCAAGACTCCTCATTTCATTCTCATTCCACATTCTCGTATGCAATTCACATAAGTAGTTCATGTACACATGCGCAAGTACTAGCATACACAAGTTTTCACTAACGTACACTCATAACTTAGGCTTCCACCATCACGTCAACCCTTAGTCTTGACTCTAAGGTTCACAACCCCAAAGCGAATATCCCTAACCATTCCTCATTGAACTCAAAACACCTCGTACATTCATCTCCTAGCCCATCTAAGTCATTCACGTTGGAATCGATTCGAGAACCCATTGAAGTCACAATATTATTTCACCATCCTAGGTATGTTCCCAGACTTAGACTACCTTTAATCAGGTCTTAAGAAGTCTCTAAAGTCACCCAAAGGTTCCCCGAACGTCCCCTTTCTTTCTATTCTCACAAAATTTCTGGACTTCATCCCCTATACATCGATCGATCGATGTCCAACTGGGGACATTGATCTCTTACTTCGATCGATCGATGTCCTTCTGAGGACATCGATCTCTCAGGCTCAACCCACATCGATCGATCGATGTCCTTCTGAGGACATCGATCTCTCAGTCTCCCCCTACATCGATCGATCGATGTCCTACTGGGGACATCGATCTCTCAGCCAGCAAGACATCGATCGATCGATGTCCTTCTGAGGACATCGATCTCTGACTTAGATCGATCGATGTCTGCGGTTTCCCCAATCCTCTCCGTTTTCTGCAAATCTGCAGTACAAGAACACCAAATATCCATAATTCATCCCCAAACAATCCAAGTCTAATCCGGCTACCATCCATGCTTAAAACTGTAAATTCAAACGCTTATACGCATATCGCACAATGATTCGACCTTGAACTCGATTATCCAACGCTCTCAATCCCAAAAATCCCATCTTTTCTCTCAAACACTCCTCAACCATGAAACCACACCAAAAAGGGATTCAGGGGTAGGGATTGCAGGATTTCACATATTCAATCAACAACAACAATCACATTTTCATATACATCGGCCAAATCTTGAAACGAAAGCACATAAAACATATACGCATACTCAAAGAACGAATCTACTGCATGGTGATCCAATTTGATAACAAAATAGGCCGTCTTTCATTTCACAAATCGTAGGAACTTATAAACAGATTACTTGCCTTTGATTACCCGAAGACGAAATGGGAAACGAACTAAGGCTGGATCAATTCTTGGGGGATGTCTTCCTCTTCTACTCCTGGAAGAAACGGCTAGGGTTGTGAGGAAAGCGTCGATGGTTTCTGAATAGTGAAGAAACTGACGCTTTGTCAGTTTTTATATGGGAAGGGAAAAGTTTGGTGTTTCTAAATTATAACTATTATCTATTTATCTTAAAGGATAAACTTAATTATTTAATTCTAAATTAAACATAATTAATTTCTAATATTAAATCCATCATTAATTTCTAATTAATCCTCATATTAATGCCTAACTTAATTCGCGTTGACCGTCATTAATTCCCGAAAATTCTTCTTCGTCTTTTAATTACCCGACGGAGGGTGCGGGGCATAACATCCCTCCCCCCTTATAAGAAGTTTCGTCCTCGAAACTGGCGTACCTTATAGGAAAGATGTGGATATAACTCCTTCATTTGATCCTCAAGCTCCCACGTGGCTTCGCGCTCCGTATGGTTACTCCACTGAACTTTAACATACGGAATGACGCGTCGGCGTAGGACTGATCTTTCCTATCCACAATCTTGATTGGATGTTCTTCGTAGGTGACATCTTCTTTCACATCCAATGGTTGAGCTTCAAGGATATGGCTCGGGTCTGATATGTATTTCCTTAGTTGGGACACATGGAACACATTATGGACTTGGGATAAACTCGGAGGTAAGGCTAGTCGATAAGCTCTTTCCCAACCTTGCCACACTTCGTAAGGACCAATATATCTCGGGCTTAACTTGCCCTTCACTCCAAATCTAGCAACTCCCTTGGTTGGTGAACTCGTAGGTACCTTTCGCCTCCTCAAACTCCAACGGTCGCTCTTGTGTCAGCCCAACTTTTACTGCGATCTTGAGCCACCTTGAGTTTCTCTCTTATCACCTTGACCTTTTCACTGTTTGCTCACCAATCGGTGCAGTGATTGTCCTTTCTCCACTTCATCCCAACAAACGGGGATCTGCACTTACGCCCGTATAACGCTTCGAATGGCGCCATGCCAATTGCACTGTGATAGCTGTTATTATAGAAACTCCATTAACTTCAACATGCTATCCCAGTTTCCTTTGAAGTCCAAGGCGCATGCTCTCAGCATGTCTTCCAATGTTTGGATGGTCCTCTCGGATTGTCCATCCGTTTGCGGGTGGTATGCTGTGCTCATCTCAACTCTGTACCCATAGCTTTCTGGAATGCCCTCCAGAACTTAGAGGTGAACTTGGGGTCACGGTCCGATACGATGCTGACTGGGACTCCATGTAGACTTACAATGTTATCCACATAGATATTGGATAACCTCTCATACGAAGTACCATGTGGCATGGCTATAAAGTGAGCCGTCTTCGTTAATCGGTCCACAATTACCCAAATCATCTCGTTTCCATTGCGGGTCCCTGGGTAGTCCATTACGAAATCCATCGTCACGTGCTCTCCCATTTCCATTCCGGAATCTCCAGTGGTTTCATCAAACCACCAGGTCGTGGATGTTCCGCTTTTGACTTGTTGGAATATCAAACATCTCTCAACATATGCCGCTATTGACCTTTTCATCCCTATCCACCAATAGTTTCTTTTGAGGTCCTCTATACATCCTTAGTACTTCCGGGGTGGATGGACATTCTCGAGTTATGCGCTTCTCGGAGCAATTCTGTTCGGAGCTCGTCTTTACTTGGCACGCATAACCGATTCTGGAACATAGACTCCCATCTTCTCGCATCTGGAAATCTTTACCGGTCCCGGGATAATTTGTCGCGGATTCTTTCAGTGCGGGTCCTCAAACTGTGCCTCTTTAGATTCTGTCTACCAAGTCTGGGCTGATAGACAAAGCTTGTGAGGACATTTGCCACTGAATCCACCAATTCCAGATCAAACTCTTCAATCTCTCTTTCCCAATGGAGACTGTCTTGCGTGGCTAGACTTTCTGCTCAATGCGTCCGCCACTCTGTTGGCTTTGCCCGGATGGTAATTGATGGTCAAGTCATAGTCCTTGAGTAACTCTAACCATCTTCCTGTCTCATATTCAACTCCTTCTACTGGAATAGGTATTTCAAGCTCTTGTGATCAGTGAATACGGCACACTTCTCTCCATATAGATAGTGTCTCCAGATTTTAAGAGCAAATACCACAGCTGCGAGCTCCAAGTCATGCGTCGGATAGTTCTGCTCATACGGTTTTCAGTTGTCTTGATGCGTACGATATGACTCGTCATTTTGCATCAAAACACAACCTATAAACAGAACGGTTAGTTTAAGACTAGCATATGTATATACACTGCATTAATTGTAATGATGTACATACCTAGTCCTTTCTTGGACGCGTCGCTATAGATCACAAACCGTCGGTGCCTGAGGGTTGTGCCAATACCGGGGCTGTGGTCAATCTCTTCTTGAGCTTCAGGTAAAGCTCTGCTCGCATTCAGCAGTCCATTCGAATTAGTCTTCTTTTGCGTAAGTCGACTCAATGGTACTGCTATCGTTGAGAATCCCTCAACAAACTTCCTATAGTAGCCTGCCAAGCCTAGGAAGCTTCTGACTTCGGTCACATTTGTGGGTCTTGGCCATTCAGTAATGGCTTCTATCTTCTTAGGGATCCACAGAGATCCCATCTTCCGAAATACGTGACCAAGGAAGGCTACGCTTCTTAGCCAGAATTCGCACTTGCTGAATTTTGGCATAGAGCCTTTGTTGTCCTCAGAATTTGCAACACCACTCTCAAGTGTTCAGCATGAGCTTGTTCGTCGGGGGAATAGACCAAGATGTCATCGATGAACACTACTACAAATTGGTCTAACTGTTCTCGGAATACAGTGTCATCAAATCCATGAAGCTGCTGGGGCCTTAGTTAGTCCAAAAGGCATCACTAAGAATTCATAATGCCGTATCGAGTCCGGAAAGCCGTTTTAGGTACGTCTCCGGCTTTCACAAGCAACTGAGGTATCCTTGACGGAGGTACATCTTTTGAAACCATCTAGCTCCCCTTTAGCTGATCAAATCGATCCTCGATCCCTTGGTAGGGATATTTATTCTTAATGGTGATCTTGTTCAACTCCGATAGTCGATACATAACCTCATGCTGCCATCCTTCTTCTATTACGAATCAGAAACGGAGCTCCCCAAGGTGATACACTGGGGCGAATTAACTTCTTGTCCAGCAACTCCTGAAGTTTGCCCCTTTAGCTCCCTAAGTTCAGCTGGAGCCATTCTATAAGTGCCTTAGATATAGGCTCTGCTCCAGGGATCAAGTTGATTCGAACTCCACTTCTCTCGTGGTGGTACTCCGGTAGGTCGTCCGGAAATACGTCCTTAAATTCATTGATTACCGGAATCTGATCCATAGAGGTAACCTCCTGCTTCGCATCTAGAGCATATACCATAAACCCCTCTGCTCCTTTCTGTAAAGCCTTAAAGGCCTTAATCGCCGTCATGTATATTTTCCTTGGAGGTTTGGTTATCTTGGTATTCCCTTGCACATTGACGTCATTCATCTCAGGGTCCTTGAGAGTCACTTTCTTGAGTTTACAGTCGATATTGACATGATTCTTGGTCAACCAATCCATGCCCAATATTATGTCAAAGTCCTTCAATCGGAATGGGAACTAAGGTCACTGAGAGGAGCTTCCCACCTAATTCCAAATCACAGTCTTTGTACTGATGGAAAGGAATCAGTACTTGTTTCTCCTGCTGCCTGTACCCTAAATGGGTTCTCAAGCCATTCGGGTAGACAGTCGAGTCCTTTGGCGAATCGCTTAGAAATGAAAGAGTGGCTAGCGCCACTATCAAATAACACGTTTGCAGGCACGTTGTTAACTAAGATCACACCTAACATGAAAGTGCAACACATAAAGGTCTCATATAAAGCATATTTAATCATCACTTAAAAGACTAAACTTCAACTTAGGCTACTACTATTAAACTTAAGTTATACCTGTCACGACGTTGGCATCCTCCTGTACCTCAGCGTCCGTCATCGCATGGACCTCGCATTGGGCCTGCCTCTCTGCTGTGGCCCCGGCCCGGCTGCTGCCTGAGGTTTAGTATTCCATTCAGGGCAATCTTTAATTCTATGGCCCGTCTTCCCACATTTAAAGCACGCTCCACTTACCTTCCAGCATTCGCCCACGTGTCTTTTATGGCAGTGTGGGCATTCTGCAGGTGCTTGCCGATCAGGTTGGTTTAGTTGCGGTGCCCTTTGCACTGGCCCCCGCTTGCGCTTTCCTAGGGATTTTGACCCAACGTCCGGGTCTACTTCCGCTTGATTCTACTCTCGGCCTCTTGCTCGTCTCCTCTCGGGCCTCTCTCGGCTGTGACCTACGCATGTCACTCTCCACTCGGTAACATGCGTCCAGCATCTCCTCAAAAGTCTTCAAGCTCGACCCCGCTATTGCAGTCCGTATGCGGGGATTCAACCCTTCTTCGAATTTCAGCATTTTCATTCTGTTGTTTTCTAAAACCAAGGGTGTGAACTTGCCCAAGGCGTGGAACCTGTCCGCATAGTCAGAAATAGTCATCCTCCCTTGTTCAAATCTGTCAAACTGCCTCATCTTCTCCAAAACGGCAGTCTCAGGCACGTAGTAGTCTTTGTAGGCCTTCACAAACTGACTCCACTGGATGGGAGGAGTCATCTTGGGCAGAATGCCGTTCCACCATGCATTCGCTCTGCCAGTCAGAAAAGGCGTGGCCACATCCACCTTGTGTTCTTCAGGCACTTGCACTAGCCTGAAACATTTTTTCTACCTCATCGAGCCAAAACCCAGCCACCTCTGGGTCAGTGGTCCCTTCGAAATTAGGGGCATGCATCTTCCGCATCTCCCCAATGTAATACCTGGTGCCGTGCTGAGGCGGTGGAGGCTGTGGTTGCGGTTGTTGTTGCTGTTGAGCAACCCCTTGTGCTATCACCGTGATAGCATCAATCAGTGCTTGGGGTACTAAGACTGGAGGTGGTGGTGGTGGAGGGTCATTGTTTCCATTGCCACCATTTCCTTGATTATCACGTCTAGGAGGCATTTTCTGCAAGTTCTAGCTTATTAGTATTTGGGCAGTTCTAAAATAAGTACTTGGGGTTCATAAGGTGTACAAAGCGAAATTCATAAGCTAGAATAACTACAATTATTGATTACACTTAATCGCGCTCGTACACACACCCATCCCAATCAAACTTAAATCTAAAATTGCATACTTAGACTTAAAGATCAACTTAAGGTGAAGATCATAGCCTTAAGACTCTACATGTCATAACCTAGGTCTCCGAGGTAGATCTGAAGCCTAGGCTCTGATACCACCTGTAGCGCCCCGACCCGGACAGCGGAATCCGACCCGGTGCACCCGTCGTAGCTTACTGAGAAGACTACAAGACGTCTCATCTCTCGAATACACATCATCAATGACGTAAGAGAAATAGGCGCGGAAACACATCTCATAAATCTAAGTCATCAAAGCAATACGTCAAAACCAACATGAATACCCAAATGTATATGGTCGCAGCCATCTAAAACCTCCAATGAAATAAAACCAGAATTAATAGAAACTATCTAATCAAATCTCTCCATTAGGCCTACGCATCCTATTCTGCCCACTCGCCGTCATCCTCAATGAAAATCATATCATAACTGGGTTCATCTGCAAAATCAAAGGCAGTACCCTTAGCGAAAAACGCTAGCAAGTAACCCGCTTATAAGACATACGGGATCATCACATGGCAAGACATGAGTAGTAGATAATTCAGGGAATTGTGGGGCACATGTCTTGTAAAGTTTCCAAATATGTAAGTGAATAACGCAGTAAACAAGTACAGCAAATTTGTTCACAATTAACAATTCATAGGCAATCAAGTACCACTCACGTTCATACCACATTGACTCTCATGATGCATGCTAAAATATGCACTACCCTACACATTCACATATGCATGAACGCTTTCTCTTTTGAAACAGTGCAATGCATGTCATAATGTCCGGTCACTTCATATAACTTTATACCCTGTAACGCGCCCCGGCTTATATTTCCATCCCGGTTTACGTTACAGCCAACTTTATACCCTGTAATGCACCTCGGCTTATATTTCCATCCCGAGTAGCATTACAGACAACTTTATACCCTGTAACGCGCCCAGGCTTATATTTCCATCCCGGTTTACGTTACAGTCTTTTGTGCCCTACAATGCGCCCCGGCTTAAATTTCCATCCCGGTTTACATTGCAGGTCACCTTCGCAAATCTGTGCCGAAGCACCTTTCTTTTCAAATCAATATGCAAATGCACGTGCCATGATGCAAGACTCCTCATTTCATTCTCATTCCACATTCTCGTATGCAATTCACATAAGTAGTTCATGTACACATGTGCAAGTACTAGCATACACAAGTTTTCACTAACGTACACATCATAACTTAGGCTTCCACCATCACGTCAACCCTTAGTCTTGACTCTAAGGTTCACAACCCAAAGCGAATATCCCTAACCATTCCTCATTGAACTCTCAAACACCTCGTACATTCATCTCCTAGCCCATCTAAGTCATTCACGTTGGAACTCGATTCGAGAACCCATTGAAGTCACCAATATTATTTCACCATCCTAGGTTATGTTCCCAAGACTTAGACTACCTTAATCAGGTCTTAAGAAGTCTCTAAAGTCACCCAAAGGTTCCCCGAACGTCCCCCTTTCTTCCTCTATTCTCCACAAAATTTCTGGACTTCATCCCCTATACATCGATCGATCGATGTCCAAACCCACATCGATCGATCGATGTCCTTCTGAGGACATCGATCTCTCAGTCTCCCCCTACATCGATCGATCGATGTCCTACTGGGGACATCGATCTCTCAGCCAGCAAGACATCGATCGATCGATGTCCTTCTGAGGACATCGATCTCTGACTTAGATCGATCGATGTCTGCGGTTTCCCCAATCTTTCTCTCCGTTTTCTGCAAATCTGCAGTACCAAGAACACCAAATATCCATAATTCATCCCCAAACAATCCAAGCCTAATCCCCGGCTACCATCCATGCTTAAAACTGTAAATTCAAACGCTTATACGCATATCGCACAATGATTCGACCTTGAACTCGATTATCCAACGCTCTCAATCCCAAAAATCCCATCTTTTCTCTCAAACACTCCTCAACCATGAAACCACACCAAAAGGGATTCAGGGGTAGGGATTTGCAGGATTACACATATTCAATCAACAACAACAATCACATTTTCATATACATCGGCCAAATCTTGAAACGAAAGCACATAAAACATATACGCATACTCAAAGAACGAATCTACTGCATGGTGATCCAATTTGATAACAAAATAGGCCGTCTTTCATTTCACAAATCGTAGGAACTTATAAACAGATTACTTGCCTTTGATTACCCGAAGACGAAATGGGAAACGAACTAAGGCTGGATCAATTCTTGGGGGATGTCTTCCTCTTCTACTCCTGGAAGAAACGGCTAGGGTTGTGAGGAAAGCGTCGATGGTTTCTGAATAGTGAAGAAACTGACGCTTTGTCAGTTTTTATATGGGAAGGGAAAAGTTTGGTGTTTCTAAATTATAACTATTATCTATTTATCTTAAAGGATAAACTTAATTATTTAATTCTAAATTAAACATAATTAATTTCTAATATTAAATCCATCATTAATTTCTAATTAATCCTCATATTAATGCCTAACTTAATTCGCGTTGACCGTCATTAATTCCCGAAAATTCTTCTTCGTCTTTTAATTACCCGACGGAGGGTGCGGGGCATAACATGTCGATTACCCGATTTTTCTCCTATTAAATTCCAACTTTTTGCACATGTTATATATATTATGTTACACATAATATACATAAATTAAACTTTAATATTCAGCACTTAGGGCTGATTTAAAATGGCGCCCAACATGTGACAAAAATTGAATTTAGAATCTCCACAATTTGGCCTTAATTGAGGGTGATTTGTGTGTGCCAACATAGAATGATTTTATGGCTGTATATACCATGTAAGCCACGAAATTTGTGGCTATTTTTGAAGTGTAGAGACTGGCCATCTATATATGGCAAGTACGTGACACGTTGGCGAAGTTTTGGTATTCATCCGATACGACAATTTTTGGTTTAGAACCTTTTAATGTGTCGTAATAAATTTGTCATCACCATGACTTATATCATATGATATAAGACCTGAATATACTCATAAATATTAGTTAAATATAGTGGTGTGACGTTAACGTACGTACGAAAAATATATAACGTGTCGGTAGTACGTTGGAATATATGTGTATGTGCCTTTTCAAAAAAAATCTGAATATATATATATATATATATATATTATATATATATATATATATATATATATATATATATATATATATCTATATATATATATATATATGGTAAAAACGTGTAGCATGAGGGAGAAGAAGACTTTGCATTCTTCAATTTGTTGCCTTTGTGCCTTTTCCAAATATAGCTTCCTTTAATGAACTACTTAGTTTATTTAACTAAGTACTTCACTTAATGAACTAGTTTAGTTCATTAATGATGGCACCTGAAAATAGTTCAAACACAACAAATGCTTGCCATTTGATGTAATCTTTAAAGCTTCATGGCTCGTTAGTATGACAACATTATGTATGAAATATATAAGGCAAGTTTTATGCAAAAACGTGTCATATCATAAAATATATCATGCATTTCTTTAATACACGTTATTTAAATCATGCATTTTGTAATCACTCAAACCCCTTTTTCTCCACAATCTCCCCCTTTTGATGATTTACAAAATAACCTATGTTCATGATTTAAATTTTATCGCTCCCCTCCAATCATGCACAAATTAAAATTTTGAATTTCAAATTTCGAATTTTCTCCCCCTTGATTTGTGCAATCAATCTCTCTCTCCCCCCTTAAATCATGCATTCTCTCCCCCTTTATTTTGGAAAGTCAATCAAAAATGCAGAAAGACAATCAAATCAAATCAGCAGAAATCATGCCTAATTTAGAATGAAGATTTTCATACGTGGCTTGATTTAATGCTTTAGTGAAGATGTCAGCTACTTGTGCCTCAGCGCGTATGTGATCTATGACAATATCACCATTATTTAACATGATCACGAAGGAAGTGATAGCGTACTTCTATATGCTTGGCCTTAGAATGTAGTACGGGGTTCTTAGATAAGTTGATATCGCTCATACTATTACAATATATAGGAATACGTTGTACTGTGATACCAAAATCAGAAAGTTGTTGTTTTAGACATAGTAGTTGTGTGCAACAAAGACTAAGTGCCATATACTCAGCTTCAGTGGTGGAGAGGGCGACGCCGGCTTGCTTTTTAGAAAACCATGAAATAAGTAAATTTCCTATAAATTGGTAAGTGCCACTCGTGCTTTTTCTATCTATTTTGCATCCACCATAATCTGCGTCAGTGTAGGCGTGCAAGTTAAATTCGCAGTCTTTATCATAAAATGCCTAAGGTGGGTGTGTGCTTAATATATCGAACTATTCTTTTCACGGTATTATAATGAGACACCATAGGTTGACTTTGAAAACGTGCACACATACATATACTGAACATGATACCAGGCCTACTAGAAGTAAAATATAGCAAAGAGCCAATCATAGATCTATATAAGGCATTATCAAAATCTTTACCATGTTCATCTTTATCTAATTTAGTTGTGACACTCATAGGGGTGGGTGACAGTTTTAAATTCTCAAAATTGAACTTTTTAATCATATCATTTATATACTTAACTTGGCTAATATGGATATCTTTACTCGTTTGTTTAATTTGCAAGCCAAGAAAGTAATTTAATTCACCAACCATAGACATTTCAAATTCTGATTTCATGCAAATTTCGAAATCTTCAACAAGTTTATGTGAAGTGGAGCCGAAAATGATGTCATCAACATAAATTTGAATAATGAGTAAATCCAATTTATCTTGTTTTAAAATTAAAAGTAAAGTACTATCTATAGTGCCTCTTTTAAAACCATTTTCTAAAAGGAAAGTAGCAAAACAATCATACCATGCTCTAGGTGCTTGCTTTAGACCGTATAGTGCCTTCTTTAGTTTGTACACGTGATCGGGATGTTTCAAATCTTCAAAATCGAGTGGTTGTTTTACGTATACCTCTTCTTGTATAAATCCATTTAAGAATGCACTTTTCACATCCATTTGATAAAGTTTAAAATCTTTCATGCAAGCAATAGCAAGTAAAAGTCGTATGGCTTCTAAGCGTGCTACGGGTGCAAATGTCTTATCATAATCAATTCTTTCTTCTTGATTATATCCTTGTGCTACAAGTCTAGCTTTATTTCTAACAACTTTTCCTTCTTCATTCATTTTATTTCTAAACACCCACTTTGTGCCTATTATAGTCTTATCTTGTGGTCGTGGCACCAAATCCCATACGTCATTTCTAACAAATTGATTAAGTTCATCATGCATAGCATCAATCCAAGAAGAATCACTCAAAGCATCATGCACATTTTTAGGTTCAATTTCAGAAATCATGGCATGAAATTGATTTATTTCATCCGGATTTATTCTTCTACGTGGTCGCGCACCATGGGTGATATCGCCTATAATGAGATCGTGTGTGTGATCTCTATGCCATCTTGGTTGATTATTTTCTATGTTCTCATGCATTTCTAAGTGATCATGCATTTCTAGTGCATCATGCATATCATGCGTGTCATCATCATCATTCAACACGGGTTTCAATTCAAAATCATCATCATATTCTTTATCTTTATCAATCTCACCAAATTCATTAAACTTCACATGAATGGATTCTAGAATTTGTCTAGTGAGAGGATCATAACATCTATATGCTTTTGAATTCACAGAATATCCAACAAAGATGCATTCAATTGATTTAGATTCAAACTTATCTAAATTTTCTTTCGTATTTAAAACAAAGCATTTGCAACCAAACACACGAAAGTAATCAATTTTAGGCATGCGATCATTTAGTATCTCATAAGGCGTCTTATTTATTTTCTTTCTAATAGACAAACGATTAACTATGTAGCATGCAAATTTACGGCTTCCACCCACAAAAATCTAGGCAATTTATTCTCACACAACATGGTTCTAGCAATTTCTTGTAATGTCCTATTCTTTCTTTCTACTACTCCATTTAATTGTGGAGTTCTAGGTGGTGAAAACTCGTGTTTAATTTCTTTTTCTTCGCAAAATGCAATCATGTCCTTGTTTTTAAATTCACTGCCTCTATCGCTTCTAATCCTTTTTACATTGAAACCATATTGATTTTCAAGTTGTTTTATTAGTTTAGCAATCTCAATGGCACTATCATCCTTATGTGCAAGAAACAAAGTCCAAGTGTAACGAGAAAAATCATCAACAATCACACAAGCATAATGATGTCCACCGAGACTCGTAGTGCGACTAGGACCAAACAAATCAATATGTAATAATTCCGAAACTCTAGTCGTGCTTATTTCATTTTTTAGGTTTAAGTGACTCGCGTGTTTGTTTGCCTTCTATGCAAGATTCATACAACTGAAAGTTGTCTAAATCAAGTGTAGGCAATCATCGTATTAGGTTCTTTCTTTGGAGTTTTTTCAAGTGTAGAAATGCCTATGTGTCCTAAACGTCTATGCCACAAATTTACGTTAGGTTCATTTGACATGAAACACTTAACCTTAGCGTCTAGCATATCATCCATAGAAAGCGTAAAGATGTTTCCTTCCTGTTTTCCTTTTAAAACTGTTTCTCCATTTTTATTTATTATATTACAGTATGGCTGAGTAAAACACACATCAAAACCATTATCAATAAATTGTGAAATGCTAAGAAGATTATAAGATAAGTTGCTTACCAAAAAGACGTTAGAGATTTGAAGGGTGCTTGGGTTTCCAATTGTACCTTTTCCGATGATCTTGCCTTCATTGTTGTCTCCAAAGGTCACGGATCCGCCTTTTGTGACTTTCTTCAATTTAGTGAACAAGCTCTGGTCATCCGTCATGTGCCTCGAGCAACCACTGTCAAGGAACCACTTGATAGATTTTTCTTTTAATGTGTGGGTTCCCTGCAATGTACACACGTGATTTAGGTACCCTTTTAATTTTGGGTCCTTGCAAGTTAGTTATTCACCTCTTAGTAAAAGTACCTTTCGGTACCCATACTTGGGTGATCCTTCTCGGTCTCGCAAATGACAAGAATGTAGATGAAAGTGCAATGTAGTAGACATGTGGTGAGTGGACTTTGGGCCTTTGGCCGAGAACTCCTTTATATGCATCATATTGATTTCGTTTTTGATATGTCCTCGTGTTGATGTGCATAGTGCGTGATCTAGATGGATGAAATGAATGTATTGTATGCATCACTTGTTTCTTCTCATATCTATATGGCACAAAATTATATTTCGCATGATATAAAGAAGAAGTATGACGGGATGAGGGGAAAGGGGGTCTTTGCGTCATCTTAGACGCCGTATTCGCTTTTGGAGTGTTTACTTTCTTAGACAAAACAAACTTGGTTGGTTTAATAGATACTTCATTTGTCTCAATGTATCCTAATCCGGTTTTATCACTATCGTGTTTTTGTGATAAAATAATACGATCTAGCATGTTAGATCCCGTGTCAAATTGTTTCATCATCTTTTCTAAATCCGTATTCCTTTATTTCAAATTTGAAATCTCGGATTTCATTTCATTATTTTGAATGGACAATTATGAGATCTGTGTCTTTAATGTATTAATGATGCATGACGACTCTTCTTTTGAATCGTTTAATTGAGCGACAAGATTCGCGTTAGAAGATTCTAACAACTTCTTGTCTTCAATTAATCGCTTCTTTTCTTTTGCGAGAGTCTTAGTAAATTTATGTAGTTCTAAATACTGACTGAAAAGATCATCATAAGCAGAATCAGAGTCAGAAGATACCTCGTTTGACGCTTTGGACACAAAGCATACTTGTGCAGTCTCCTCTTCTGTATCGGTCTCGGAGTCAGATGTATCACTCCAAGTGGAGTCTTTGAGAGCTCTTTTCCTTTGCTTAGGTTCTGAGACGAGTCTATTCTTGGTCCGATCCTTGTCAGGGTGTTTGTTTGTTTGCTTGTCCTTATTTAGGCAGTCATATGATAGATGTCCAAGTTTACCACATTCGTAACATTTGACATCCTTGTCATTTGTCATATTCTTATTTCTTTTAGTGGAAATACCCTTAGGTTTGTTTTTAAATGACTTTCTAATGAATTTTCTTAAGCCTTTAGCCAATAAAATTAAGTCATCGTTGTCTGATTCAGAATCACTATCATCTACGCGATCGGAAGAAGTAGAGACGTATTCATTTGATTTAAATGCAATAGTCCCACCTTGTTTTGTTGATGATTCCGATTTCCTTATGGTGAGTTTGTTCTCATATACCTTAAGTGATCCAATTAGTTCCTCCATCTTAATTGATTTAATTTCTTTGCTTTCTTCCATGGCAGTTACTTTAGGGTCCCACTCGGATAGAAGGCTTCACAAGACCTTTTGTACCTTTTCCTGCATAGAGAAGGCTTTGCCAAGGGACTCAAGAGAATTGTAAATGTTAGTCAAGCGAAGATCCATATCAACGATAGATTCATTTGGCAATAATTTAAATGACTCTAGTGTGGACATAAGCATATTGATTTTGGAATCTTTTACTTGACTAGTGCCTTCGTGTTTCATCAAGAATTCTCCACATTTCTTGAGCACTAGCACAATTTGAAATATAGCTAGATTCACTTTTACTTAGTCCATTTAGAAGTAATTGCATAGCCCTTGCGTTCATGCTTAGTCTCTTTTTATCATCACTAGTATACTCTTGTTTAGGCTTAACAACCTCTAGTGTGACTCCATCTACAGTGATCTCGCCTTTGGTTGGTTGTTTGAAAACCCGAGACGTCTTGACCTATCAACGAAAACGTCGATGTGTTTGTTGTAGGATCTGCAAGGCACCACTAGAAGGGAGGGTTTGAATAGTTGGTGCAGAAAATGTGGTTTTTAAAATTATTTTAACAAAAAACTCAACTTCTGATAACAGTTTCTGTTTTCAGGGCCTGTATTAAAACGTTTTGAAAACTAGGTTGCAGGTCTTCAAAAATTCTGAAATTTGGAGAGATCTTAGTCTCAGATGTTCTGAGTATCTCCTAAAACTTTCAGATTAAAATTCAACCTCTAACCCCTTTAAAATTGTTGGTGATCAGATTGCGCAAATCTGCCAGGAACGGTAGTCTGATTTGAAAAAATAATTCCTATTTAACCGTGACTCAAAATGCTCTGAAAATTTTATTACTAACCCCTTATTAGTTGTATTTAATTGGGTTGAAACAGTTTTAAAAAATGCTTTTGGGAAGTTAGTCAAATACGTTCAAAGTCTCAACCTTTGCAAGATTGAAAATCAGACTGCACTAGTCTCAGAACTTTTGACGTTTGGATGACTTATATTTGTCCAAAAGGGTTGAAACTTGCGCCAAAAGAACCTTAAGACGTGTAGCTATGTTTTTTGAAATTTTTGTGATTTTTGAAATTCGTTTACTATTTTTACGGACGTGATAAAAAAGATGTACTGTGTTGGAAATTGAAAGTAAGTGCTTGAAGTAGAGAACAGAAGGAATTTTATACTGGTTCGGTTAAAACAACCTACTCTAGTCTTCGAGGACACCTTCTTCGGTTAGAACTAATCACAAAATACAAATAACACCTTACCACACAGGGTTGATGGAGTTACACACCAACTCCAACCCTTTACAAACCTTGTATGTGAATACAACGATCACGAATACCACCACCTTGCAAGTGCAAGATTGATCACACCTTGATCAATCTTTTACAACAATAAAGAGTATATGGTGGTATGTAAGAATCCTATTCAAGATGTATGAATATGAATACAATAGGCTTTAGAGAGAAGAAAGAAAGAAGTGTAGAAGGAGAGACTAGAAAACGTTTTAGATCTTGTAAGCTTGTAAGACTTGTCTTGTCTTTTGTTTGCTCTCTTCTTTCTTTCTTATCCAAGTTGGCCGCCCCCTTGATGCCTTCTCCTCCTCTTGAAAATTATCTTCTAAGTCCTTGGGAGAATATATTGCATCATTGTGACATTTCCTTGCTTACTTGGCAACTCCTCATTGGATGATCATTAACCTCTTGCTTACTTGGCACTCATTGATTGGATGAAAGTTGTCATCATTTGATGATTAGATAAATCTGAAAATAAACCTTAAAAAGCATGTGTCAATTAGCCATAAAAGTATTGCCATAAATCATATAATCATCCCACATAATTAGCAAGACAACTTATCACAATTTCCTTGCTAAAATTCAGCCATTATGCTTCTCCACATGCTGAAATTTCAGCATGTGTAACATTCTGACTTAATTCAAATTATTGCCAAGTTTGCATTTGATTTATTCCTTGAAAATAAAGAAAAAATCAATCATCATTTAGTACACAACATTTCTACTAAATTTGGAATAAAAATTAGTCACCACGAAGGCCATGAATTCGACCAAGTACATTACACACATGCTGAAATTTTCAGCATGTGTGATATTTGAAAATATCACTTGATTATTTTCATAAAAAATTCAAAACATTGCCATAACATCTTTCAATTAATCCACATAATTCAAAGTGGTAAATATGACATAATTAAGTAAAATCGGCCAGCCATATTACACATGCTGAAATTTTCAGCATGTGTCACAAATGTGACAAAGTTTGAAATGTTACCTTGTGTAGCTCCTTTCTTTATGTCACAAACATTGTATGCTTCATTCTTGGCCAATCAAGATGTCAACAAAGCTTCACATATACTCCAACATGGCTAAGCTAGGCGTGTATGATGAATATACATGTGCTGAATTTTATTTTTGCAAACTTTGTAAAATAGTGCACATATAATTATACACACATGGTATATTCCAACAAGCCCTTAATTGATTTTTTTAGAACACTTTAAAATGTATGAAGTATGTAAAAAGTGTCTAGATATATGTTACATGCCATGCCAAAAATGTTCCATGTGTCGTATTCGTAGAAAACCAAATTTTCGACCTTTGTCGATTACCCGATTTTTCTCCGATTAAATTCCAACTTTTTGCACATGTTATATATATTATGTTACACACAATATACATAAATTAAACTTTAATATTCAGCACTTAGGGCTGATTTAAAGTGGCGCCCAACATGTGACAAAAATTGAATTTGGAATCTCCACAATTTGGTCTTAATTGAGGGTGATTTGTGTGTGCCAATATGAAATTATTTTATGGCTGTATATACCATGTAAGCCACGAAATTTGTGACCATTTTGAAGTGTAGGGACTGGCTATCTATATATGGCAAGTACGTGACACGTTGGCAAAATTTCGGTATTCATCCGATACGACAATTTTTGGTTTAGAACCTTTTAACGTGTCGTAATAAATTTGTCATCACCATGACTTATATCATATGATATAAGACCTAAATATACTCATAAATATGAGTTAAATATAGTGGTGTGACGTTAACGTACGTGCGAAAAATATATAACGTGTCGGTAGTACGTTGGAATATATGTGTATGTACCTTTTTAAAAAAAATCTGAATATATATATATATATATATATATATATATATATATATATATATATATATATATATGGTAAAAACGTGTAGCATGAGGGAGAAGAAGACTTTCCATTCTTCAATTTGTTGCCTTTGTGCCTTTTCCAAATATAGCTTCCTTTAATGAACTACTTAGTTTATTTAACTAACTACTTCACTTAATGAACTAGTTTAGTTCATTAATGATGGCACCTGAAAATAGTTCAAACACAACAAATGCTTGACATTTGATGTAAGATTTAAAGCTTTATGACTCGTTAGTACGACAACATTATGTATGAACTATATAAGGCAAGTTTTATGCAAAAACGTGTCATATCATAAAATATGTCATGCATTTTTTTAATACACGTTATTTAAATCATGCTCAAACCCCTTTTTCTCTACATTTGTTCACAATGAAATACTAGTAATCAAATTTGTCTCATTTTATTGGAGTGCATAACAATTTTATCTATAACGTCTAAATTTGAGCAAATCGTTTATAGAATTGATTTACAACGAAATACTAGTAATAAAACCACAACGTTACTCTATTGCTTTACAAGCTCCTGCTTATAGCATAGTATGGAATCGGATGTACGCAACTATATCCATGTGTTAGAAACACACAGTGATTGTTTCTTGATAACCCATAATGAAAATTACGACAAGTTGCGTCAATAACTGTTATCTCACAATCTAAGAAGCGCATCCAATTTAGTGATTCATTTTGTTTTATTCTATTATATTCCAAAGTCAATGTCCGCACAAAACCAAACTGTATTGCCAGACACTCAGAATTTGTATTTGGTTACTTATTCCCCTTCCTTCTTCCCTGTCGACTTACACTATCATCGATACCATTTGTTCTTGGATTCATGATTCCAGGAGTTGCATTTGGCAAGGTATTCATGGGCCTCCAACATGAAACAAAGGCATAGCACTCTTACGTGGGAGAAAATAAAACATTGGTGAGGTTTATCGAAGCTCTAAAAAAAAAAATGCATTTAACACCAAATGCACATCCCCAAATGCCAGTAACTAAATTCTTTTCATCTGCCTACTATGGCAGGAAGCAGAAGAGGAGACCCTCGTCCCACCAGAGGATTTAAAATAGTGTTCATTAGTGTCGCGTTACTTTAGCAAAAGATGGTCTTCTCTCAGTTGGCGATGAGATTGCACGTGTTTAGAGACATGCTCTTGTAGCTCAATCAGGCTGCTTTCCGAAACCTGCTTCTTTCAATAAAGAACCTTTTCCAAAATAAGCATCTGAAAAACGCTCCGGCCGTATTGCATTTTCAGAATTGAGTTAAAGGGGTTAATGGCCGCCACTAGTAAGTAAGGGTGTTAACAGACCGAGTCGAACCGAATACTAAGTTTTCGAATTCGGATTTCTTTGGCTAAACGAACTGTTTAGCTCGGTTCGTTTAGCTAAACGAACTTTACAATTGGTTCGAGTTCGGCTCGATAACCCTTTAACTGTTTAAACGAGCCGAATAGTTCGCGAATAGTTCGGCTCATTTTAATAAACAAATCCGAATAGCTGTTCGAATTTGGCTCGTTTACCAAACATTAACGAACGAACACAAGCCAAGAACTCGAACAATTTGCGAACTGTTCGGCTCGTTGAACCGTAAGACATGGCCCGTGAATCTACCATGAGGTTTTTTTTTTTTTTGATGACTTACTCTTAACATTACATTGAAATATACAGCAATTCAAGACTCAACGTCCTGACCCTTTTATTCTTGAAAACACATAGAAAACTCTGAAGTGGTAACTTGCCTGGATTGTAATAGTTTGGAGGAGTGCAGTTGTTTATTTTCATACAGTAGAGCCATTCTTAATCGATGCATCAACAGTACATGATGAATTTCTCCATAAGGTGGCCACATTCAGCGCAAACCACCCTTTCAGGAATGACTCCAGTTGTTCCAGGCAATATCAGGCGGCTGCAGTGATGTGGTGTGTGGAATGAAAGATTATAGTACTCTTTTGTTTGAAATGCATGAAACGCGTAGAATTGAGCTTAGATATAGAAGAGCTTAAGGAACAAATGAGCTATTTAAATTCTTGCTTGAACGATGATGAAGTTTTCCATGATGTATATGAAGTGTCTAATAATTCTTCTATTTTTACTCATGAATACCATGCTGCCAAGAATGAAGTTCATGAACCCGACAGTCATTTGAGTTCCCTAGCAATGATTCTAGTGTGCTTAATGATAAAATCTTGCATAATGTTGTTGAGATTAATATGCATGAGAAAGTTGCCGAAATTCCTTTGATTGCACATGATTCAAGTGTTGATAACAAAGATAAACCTAAGGAAGATGTGTTGCATGATCAAAGTTTTAGCTTACCTGATAACTTAGCTACTGATTTGCATGGTTTAAATGATGCCTTAAGTGATCTATCTAGTAGAAATGATGATATAATTGAGCATGAAAATTTAAAGGAACATGAATGAAAGGTTATAATACTATTTTGTTTGAAATGCATGAAATTGATGATATATTACATGGAAATTCTAACTTGCATTCAAATAAAGAAGTACATGATAATCCTTTTTCATTCATGAACATGAAGCTAAAATTATCCATGAGTTTATTGAGCTTAAGTTGCCTAAAGATGATGATAAACATGCTGAAATTTTACCCAAACCTCGTGAAAGTAAGTTTGAAATCAATGGTGAAGCATCCGATTTGGAAATGCTAAGGGATGTTCGAGGTACGATGCTTGTTCCTGATGATTTACATACTTTAGCTTTCATACATGCTACATTTTGTATTAAAAGTATGATGTCCACACATAAAAACCGTGTCCAAGGTTGTTGCATAGCTACATTGCATGGTTATGATAGTCCTGGCTACATGGATAATGAATTTGAGCTGTCCTTGTTTATGCATCCAAAACACATTAGGAAAAGGTACTGGTTGTTAAGCATTCATGTTAAAATGTTTGTCAATGTGTTGTTGGGTGCATGCTTCTTTATTGAGTTATTTATTCATCCTAAACATATTATTATGAAGTTGTGCATGAATGTTGTGTCTAAATTGTTTAGGTGTGTCTTGCATAGTTGTTGGATTGCTGTGGTTCTTTTTCCTTCAGTGCATACATGTTAAGGTTCGAGGATGAATCTTTTTGAAGAGGGAGGGAACGATGAGCCCCAACAAGGGATTGATGAGTCACTAAAGGGGCCAATCCTTATTGAACCTATGCTTTAGATTCATGCATGATTATTTTATGTTTTACATTTCATAAACAAGATGTAAGGGTTGGAGGGAATGGATGGATAGTCGTTTCATGAATGATAGCGTTTTGTGATTTTTCCATAGTCGTTTGTGTGTTTCCTTGTTTATAGGCATTTTCGTCATTTCACTCATTATTAGGTATTTCATGTGCATGACATGCATTTTATTATGCTTGATGAAAATGATGCTTGGTGGTGTATTTATCCTTTGTAGGCGGCTTGGTGGAGAGGCGTGTGCATGGAAGAAGGTGTTAGGTAAGAATGAATGCTGATTGGACTAAATTTCGATCAACTATAACTCCTTTGTTTCAACTCAGAATGGTGTCAATGTTGGGTTTAAATTCATCGTCTCGAAGAGCTCTACAACATTGGTGAAGACATCAAAGGCTAATTCCAAAAGTACAAGTCTCTACAACAAAATCAAGGATCAATGTTCAAAAGGAGGCTAAAAGGCTCTTAAGGTTCTTATATTTTAGGGAATCACCCCCACATTTTAGGAACTTAAGTTTTTGGAAAATTCCAAGTCCCAAGTGGAGTTAAAGGTCGACCACCTATGTATTTGGAAGTTAGGATAAGATTCTTTCATGTTTTTGTAAATTACCTAACAAGTGGAGTTATGAGTAAGGACTTTTCCATTTACTTAATGTTGTAGATTATGACTTTTCTATTTAGTTACTAGCTTTGTTTGCCTATTTATAGGACCATATGGCCGCTCCCTTCCACACATGAACAACACACTTCTTCTCTTCAATAAAGTTCAGCTTTCCTCTTAAGACTTTGTGTATTTGAGTTGTTTCTTGGGTTTTCATAAAATCAAGGTTATGATCCTTAAAGTTTGAACAAGTTTTAAGGTGGTAATTGCCAAGCCCAAAGGGAGGAACGTCTTGGATGACGATTTGTTTGCCAAGAGCAACGTTAATCCAGTTCTAGAGGTGTTGCTCAATCATTGTTGCGTTGAAGAAAGCAAGGAGGGAGAGTATCCTTTTGTGCCAACCTTTGAATGTGAAGTTTTGAAGGAAAAGCTCCAAACTTGCAAGAGGTATTCACATCAGATCCCTTGAAGGAAGCCGTTGTTCAACTTAGAAAATTTACCTCTTCCCAAAGTTCATGAGAAGCTAAAAGAAGAAATTCCATGTCTTGGGTAAGTTAATGATCTTTGTATCTGGCTCAGCTAAAACCCAATCCTTCAAATGTGAATCTCCAATGCTTCTTGAAACAGAAAGTACTTCGTCAACTCTCCAGGCTCCCCTATGATTCTGTACAAATCCACCCTGCAAACAAGTTTGAATGGAACTTGCTATTATCATTTGCCTCTACATTTAAACAACTAGAATGCTCAAGTGCACTGCAATTTATACCTTCTGACCTAAAGGAAAATTTTCTCAATTTCGTAGAAGGAAGTTTTAGAGTAGGGAAAGACTGCCTTTACACTGCAAGAAAAGGTGAAGGGTGGAATAGTCAAGACTTAAAACTATAGCTTTCTTCCCAATCCCTTATGGGTGAAAAGGAACCGGATCCTCTCACCACAATCCCCTTATCCACTTCTCCACCGCACGGCACGTGGCAGAGGATGGTGATGCTAGATGAGGATGAGTGAAAAGGGACCGGATCCTCTCACCACAATCCCTTCACCCACTTCCCCGATGTCCATTGATGAGCCTAAAACTCAACCGTTAAATAAGAGAAGATTCCTCCATTGGTCAACAAACAGTCAATTTTAAAGTACTTCAGTTCAACTAATTTTCCTGGCAGGCCAAGTGTTGCACCATTGCAGACCAAGTGTTGCACCTCTGCTAAGACCTATGACTTTACCTCTGCCCGGCAAGGTATTATTTGATCAAGACATACACTTCAGCCGCAATGAGCATATGTCTAAAATATCAGCAAGCAACTTTCTCACTCAAGGAATGCACTTCTGCTCTGCATCAGCCCCGAGCTTCAGCCTCAGCCTCTGCCACATACTGGTTTACCCCTAAACTATTCAACCATATCAGAACGGGATTTCTAAAGAGCTTTATCTGGGACCATTAGTACATTTGGCAGAGCTACAATGTAAAGAATGTATATTGCCGGCTATCTGCGCAACATAGACTTAACAACTTGTAAAAGCACATGTCTAATCATACTGCACACCAACAAGGTAGCCTCCTGACACATGTCTCAGTCACATCAACCAGCAGAGACATTGGACAACGAAATGAATAAAGGCAAGAGAGGGGGAAAGTGAAGGGATTCTGAACCCATCTTCTTCGAGAGCATTACAGAGAAAAACTCCATACTTGTGAGATCAACTAAAACTCTTAAAATATCAAAATATCTCAGTGAGAATGACCCAAACTGAGTTGAACGTCGGAGGGTTTAACTCGGGATCATAACCCCGGGACCTCTGACCTTTGTCTAATGTGCAGGTTGTTCAGGGAAAAATTGAGTTATACAAGTCAAGAAAAGCTAACGGCATCCCTTTCGGAACATCTTTGATCTTTGGTGAAGATCCAGCTTCATCATTTGGCGCTAGAAGGAGGGCCTGAACCTTCGATCCAGTAAAATTTTTGAAACAGACAATATTCTACCATGGTTAGAGGCTGGCGTGAGGGTTTGGGGGGAGTCATCCAACCCACAACGACGTATGATTACCCGTTTAGGTATTCCAGAACATGATTCTAGAGAACTTGAACCTGAACAACATCGTCAAACTCCAGAAGTATCGTTTGAGGAGCGTGAGAAGGCAATGAAGTATGTTGCTGAGGCTTAAACGTGTTTGAAGCTGTTGTTGAACAGTTTAAGGGCAAACATACTGAGGTCGAGGATATGGAGGAGGATCTCCCTCCTCGACGCTCTAAGGAAGTATCGCATCAACAATCTTCCTGACCTCCTCGAGGATTTATGGCAGATGCTAGACGGCGTAGCTTTAAGGCCCCAACAGTTGAGTCAGAGCCTTTGGCTAGACAGCGTCTGGGCGTAACGTCTTGATCACTCAAAAGTATCCCGCAAGAGGATGAAGGTCATCATAGGCCAAAAACTTACTATGAGGAGCACCGGCAAGAATTTGTGCTGGCAGTCCAGGAAAGTCTTTTTTCCTGGGATATTGCAGAGTACTTGGCACCAGATAGCTTCAAGGTGCCAAAGATAGATACATATGATGGGACAACAGACCCAACTGATCATCTTTTTCAGTTCCAAACTGCTATGAGTCTGAAGAATGTCCCAGATCCCTTGCGTTGTAAGGCTTTCCCAATGTATTTGCGAGGAAAAGCTAGAAGATGGTTTAAAGAGCTCCCATCAAAGTCAGTGGGATCTTTCAAGCAACTGGCGCAGAAATTCAAATCTCAATTTGTTTCAAGTACGCCATTCGTTAAGAATTCTTCACACTTAATGATCTTGAGGCAAGGTCCAAATGAGTCAGTGCTGAAGTACATGCAGCGTTTCTCAAATGAGTCACTGCAGGTTAGTTACAAAAATAAGGGCATTAAGGCAGCAGCCTTTATCAATGGGCTCCGAGCTGGACGTCTTTTTTCTTAGTTAGTTGAGGAGGGGCCCACAACCCTGAGGGAATGCTTGGAGAAAACTCATCAGTTTGCCCATGGTGAAGAGGCAAACATGCAAAAAAGAGAGGCCGAGCAGGGGGCTCGGCAAGAAGGCCGATCCAATCACTCAAAAGAGGATCGGCATGATGAAAAGGACCGCAAACGGCGCAGTGCGTTCGATCGCATGGGTAGACGAGGTAAAGGAGGCAAAGAGGGTTTGCCCCTTTTGGCCTCTAAAGATAGAACCTTACCAGTCATGGAGAAGGATGGTTTGAGGGTTGATCCTAAGCCTTTAAATGGACCAAGGGAGAAGAGAGACCCTAAGCTATATTGCCGATATCATAGAGATATCGGACATGGTACAGAAGATTACAGGCAGTTGGCTTAGGCCATTCGACAGTTAATAGAGTAGGGTCACTTGAAGCAATTTTATGACCCACATTCACATCTGCACAATCGTTTGGATTTTCACATAAACCTCCAGAAGGACAAATGCCGACCTGAGTCTCCACCTCGGCACCGCACGACAGATGATGATGAAGACAGGGCAGACATGGGGTTGCAGGTCAGCCCCAGGTCAATTCTATTATCTATACTATCTCCGGAGGACCACCTCATCCAAACCAAGGTGGGTCCAGTTTGCAGGAACTTCCTCTGGTCCACTGACTAAGAGGGCTAAGTTGACCAAAGAGCTAACCTATGGGCCAGAGAACTCTATTCTGCTGGATTCCAATAACACATGTTTGGTAATAAACTTGTGCATACACTTAGCTCCAGATAAAATTGTGGAGGTTCGACGTGTTTATGTGGATACATGCAGTGCTGTGAATGTGATGTACTATAGTGTATATCAACAGCTAGGCATATCAGATTCTCTAATAAGGCCAGTCACCAATTCATTGTATGGTTTCACTGGTGCTGCAGTTCGGCCAGCAGGACTGGTCACACTCAGCTGCAGCTTTGGCAAACCCCCAGCCTACCGTTGTCTATGGGTGGATTTTGTGGTGATCAAAGAGAGGTCTTCTTATAATATTCTGCTATGTTGGCCAGCCTTAGTGGCTCTTGAGGCTATTGTGTCACCCCTGCATGTTAGTATGAAATTTCCCACCCCAGCTGGGGAGGTGACAATCCAGTGTGATATATACAAGTTGCGCAGAGTTGTTATACCGTTGCCACTCAAGGCAATGAGGCAGTTCAGCATGTCAGCCTTGATGATTTGATACCCTTAGAAAAAGAGCGGTTACAATCAGATAATGCAGTTCAAGATTTCATCCTTGATCCGAGCTGACCTGAAAATGTTATAAAGATAGGGACATGAATACTGGCTGATTTACTAACTCAGCTTCAACCTTTTCTGAGAGAATTTGCAATAATATTTGTGTGGACAGCTGAAGATATGCCTGGAATCTCATCTCATCTGGCCGAGTACAGATTGAATGTTGACCCTCAGGTGAAGCCCATAAAGCAAAAGAAGAGAAATTTTGATCCAGAGAGGATCAAAGTAATTGCAGAAGAGGTCAGGAAACTCCTTGACGAAAAGTTTATTGTTGAAGTCTTATACCCCATCTGGTTGGCTAACTCAGTGGTAGTCCCCAAGCCAGACGAGTCTTGGAGAATATGCATAGATTATACTGACCTCAACAAGGCATGCCCAAAGGATTTCTACCCACTACCTAAGATTGATAGGTTAGTGGATTCAACTCAAGGTCATGAGATCTTTGATTTCTTGGATGCCTTCAAAAGCCATCATCAAATTGTCATGGCAAAGGAGGATCAAGAAAAAACTTCATTCATAACAGATTCAGGTACTTATTGTTACGTAACCATGCCTTTGGATTGAAGAATGCTGGGGCTACTTATCAACGTTTGGTCAACTCCTTGTTCAGTGAACAAATTGGCCGGGTAATGGAGTTATATATAGATGATATGCTCATCAAGAGTAGGACTCTTGATCAGTATATTCAAAATTTGAGAGAAGTTTTTGTTGTTTTAAGGGATTCACACATGAGACTAAATCCGAAGAAGTGCACCTTTGGGGTGCGCACTGGAAAGTTTTTGGGGTATATGGTCTCCAAAGAAGGGGCGCAAGCTAACCCTTCCAAGATTGAAGCTTTACAAACCTTGCACCTCCCAAGGAATATTAAAGAAGTACGGAGGTTGACAGGCAGCATTGCATCTTTGAGCAGGTTCCTCTCCAAGTCTACCGAAAGATCTCTTCCATTCTTTCAGATCTTGAAAAAGAAGATTGCTTTCCAACGGGACGCGCAATGTCAGAAGGCCTTTGATGAGCTGAAGTCCCATCTGGTCAGGTGTCGATGTTAACTTCACCTCTGCCTGGAGAAGTGCTTTATGTATACTTGTCTACATGCAAGAAAGCAGTGAGCGCAGTTCTGCTCAGGGAGCAAGATAATGTACAAAGGCTAATTTATTTCGCGAGTAAAATTCTACATGGGTCTGAAGTACGATATCGCAATGCTGAGAAAGTGATCTTGGCGCTCATAATGGCTGCAAGAAAGTTCAAACCATTCCATCAAGCTCATCCTATTGTTGTAGTGATAGATCAGCCCCTGAAACAAATTCTGACGAGGCCAGACGAGCTGCGAAATGGGCTGTGGAGCTTGCTGAGTATGATATTCAGTACAAGTCACGGACTTCAATCAAATCTCAGGCCTTAGCAGACTTTTTGGCTGAGGGATTGTCCGTAGAGGAAGAGGTTCATCTAGTGGATGATTGGACTCTATATGTTGTTGGATCCTCTTCAAAAGATGGATGTGGAGCAGGTCTCCTGATAATCAACCTCAACAAGGAAGAATTTGAATATGCATTGCGTTTTGATTTTGAAGCAACCAACAACGAAGCAGAGTATGAGGCCTTAATAGCAGGACTGGGCCTCGCAAGGAAGTTGAGGGCAGAACGAATCATTTCCCGAAGTGATTCGTAGTTGATTGTTTCCTAAATTAATGGGGATTATAAGGTCAAAGAAGAAAATATGAAACGATATCTGGCCAAAGTCCAGTAGCTCGGCCAGATTTTTTAGCACTTCTGCATAGAGCACATTCCTAGGTTGGCCAATAAGAGAGCTGATGCACTATCTCGGCTTACTTCCTCCACTTCGACCACTTTGGGAAAAAAGATAGTGGTGGAGCTAGTGAAGCACCGCGCTTTTTATGCCAATGAAGTGTTGCAGGTTGATTACCACAATACATGGATGGATGAGATAGTCAACTTCCTGCAGTATGGAATTCAGCCTAAGGACAAACGCGCAGCTCGGCGTCTACGTCTAAAGGCCGCAAGGTATGCTCTCTTTAATGACCATCTGTATAAAGTCTTTTTCACAGCCTTGGTTAAGGTGTGTAACCGAAGAAGAGGGAGACTACATTCTACGTGAGTTGCACCAAGGAATTTGTGGAAATCATTCAGGCGCCCGATCCTTTGCTCACAAATGCTACCTTGCTGGTTATTATTGGCCCACTCTACACCATGACACAGAAGAATTGGTCAAGAAGTGTCAATCATGCCAAGTACATGCTCCTATATCTCACTTGCCAAGTCAAGAGTTCACTGCCATTGCATGTCTTTGGCCATTTATGCAATGGAGAATTGATCTTATGGGACCCTTACCCCGAGCTCCAGGTTCAGTCAGGTTCCTTGTGGTTGTCATTGATTACTTCACCAAATGGGTAGAAACAGAGTCCTTAGCTACTATAACAGGGGGTCGGATAAAGAAGTTCTTGTGGAAGAATGTCATTTGTCGCTTCGACCTACCACAAGTTCTTATCTCATACAATGGAAAGCAATTTGCTGACGACTTCGTCAAAATTTGTTGTGCTGAGCTCCATATTGAACAACGTTTCACTTCAGTAGCACACCCACAAGCTAATGGGCAGTTGAATTGGCTAATTGAATAATCAAGGATGGCCTAAGAAAGCGTTAGCACAAAACAGGGGCAAGCTGGGTGGATGAACTTCCAAGCGTTTTATGGGCATATCGCACTACCCCTTCCACTTCAACTAAGGAAACACTTTTTTCCGTAATTTATGGCACAGAGGCCGTCATTCCAGCTGAAATTGGGTCTACTTCTACTCGGGTAAATCGTTACTCTACTCAGACAAATGACCAAGTACTGCGATTAAATCTGATGATTTGGAAGAAAAGAGGGAACACGACGACATTTGTATGGCTAAGTACAAAAATTTAATTGCTTAATACTACAATTCTCGAGTGCGACCAAGGTCTTATCAAGTAGGAGATTTGGTACTGCGTAATAACAAAGCAAGTCATGCAGCACCAGCAGGAACTTTTAACCCAAGTGGGAAGGCCCTTATCGCATAGTCGAGGTGCGATCAGCAGGAGCTTAGAAGTTGCAAACTTTAGAAGGTAAGACTTTACCACGAACTTGGCATTCTGCACATTTAAGACTTCTACATCAGTGATGTATAAGTGCTTCACCTCAGCAGGACTGAACAAGCCGAGCAGGTTTCGACAAGTATTGGGAACAGATAGCCCTATAAGACTTCTACATCAGTGATGTATAAGTGCTCCACTTCAGTAGGACTGAATAAGCCGAGCAGGTCTCGACAAGTACTTGGGACAGGTATCCCTATAAGACCTCAACAGGTCTGAGGCACAGGCCCATTTAGGGTCAAAAGTTTTGTGAACAGGTTTCACAATCATTCCAATGGAGGGGTGCCGAGGTGAATCATGACAGTGTACATGAGCCTCATCAATACCTAGCAGGACTAGGAAAAGTTGTATAAATCATTTGTATAACCATCAGCAATGCTGAGGTTTGAATAAAACAGTGTTTAATGGAAGTGCCAGTATAGAGACTTCATAAAGTGTTATCTTTTATCTTGCTTAACAGTTAGTAGGATCACATAAAGTAACATGTTTACTTTAGTTCAGACATGTGGAATTATCTTGTTCACGGTCCAAGTATTAACTTTTATCTCAGCTTCAGCTAATCCAAGGTCGAGTACTTATCATCCAAGAAACTCAGCAGAGCTGAGGCCAAATGTGGGCGGTATCAAACCCTTGGCAGAGCCGAGGTCAAGTACTTGCGTCATGAAGAAATTTTTCTTTAATTAGAGCTGAAGCCAATCATGATGTATAAAATCCTTGGTAGAGCCGAGGTCAAGTAGAGCCGAGGTCAAATACTTGCGCCAAATTTTTCTTTAATCAGAGTTGAAGTCAAGTACGAATTAAAGTTATTGGCAGAGCTGAGGTCAATAACTTATTATTTGCGTTATGAAGAAATACATGCAAAAATATGGAGAATAAACCGAAGAGCACAAGTTGAAGGAGATAAAATTTTCATTAACAAATTTTGACAGTACAATTACTAAATAATACAATTGAAGAAATTCCTAGTCTACTTGCAAATCTCCAAGATCAGCCCCATTTTTGAACAACACCAGCTGCTTATCAAATAATGTTTCAGCTTCAGGGTTGTAGAGGCCAGCAATCTAAGGATGATCTTTATCCAAGGCTGGATAGACCTCTGAGCAGGTGTCGATGGCATAAGTCTGGCCAACCACCATCACTGAGCTCTGCAACTGTAGAAGATTATCTGAGAAATAATCAGACTTCCTGAAATCAGCAACTTCTTTAGTCTTGATGTCTTCGGCATGATGCTCAAATTGTTGAACCAGTTCAACTTTGCTTCTTCGTTCTTCTTCCAGTTGCTGAGTCAGTTCAGCCTTGTTTTCCTGCTCATCTTCCGGCTGTTTTTGCTACTGCTCAGCTCCTGCTCATAAGTGTTGAGTTCCTTCTGATAAATTCCAGCTCAGCTTGAGTTTTGGTGTATACCAACTTAATGTTGGCCACCACTTCCTTCAGCTCATCAACTTGTGAATTGGCAATGGCCAGCCGAATGTCAGACTCCTCCTTTCCTACACGAAGTTTGGAATTTTCAGAAGACAAGGATGACACTTCAGCCTTCAGACCCGCCACCTCTGCTTCAAGTTCTTCCAGCCTTGTCATATTTGGCTTGGCGGCCTCAGCCAGCTCATCATTAGCTTTCTGAAGAGATGTGTTCTTCTCGGACAAGCGAACAACCATCTTTCGCATCTCTACAGTTCGCCTGAACATGTTATATTCCTGTGCTCAGAACTGCAGCACCAAAATAACTTAGTCAAAGAAAGCATCAAGCAACCAAGCTGGGAAAGTAAAAAAAAAATTCAGAAGCTTACCAAAGACATTTTGCTCAAGTACATCTTTAGGGATAGGTCCCAGTCCATCTGATCAAAGAGATTCCAGTCATAAGGCAGCACTGACAGTTCTGTCAGTTTTCTTGCTATCAATGGGTTAGTGGCAGAATCGTCTGAATAATAGACCATGGTCCTCTGGCAGCGCCCACGACCGTGGAAAGATTCCCCTCTTCTTGGGGAGTTTTTCCCTTATCTTTTTGCTGGGCAAAACTCTCCAACATTTTCCCCTTCTGAACCAGTTGTTCTGACTTCAGTAGAAAAAGGGGCTTCAGATGGGACATGAACAAGCCCTGATTGAGGTAAGGGCGCCTCAGCCTCGGCAACAGGTGAAGGAAGAGCTAAGATGGGGGCCTCAGATCCCCCATCTAAGTTCATTGGCTGAGTTGCAGCCTGAACAGGACTCGTTGAAGCTTCAGATACAACAGAAACAAAAGTTAATGAGCTGATTGAAAACATGATAAGTATGATACTTTCAACCTCAAGAATAACAAATACCTGGGAGGCCGACATCCGCAGGAGTGGCCCCAGCAGGGGGCACTTGCACATTTGGAGAAGACCTGGTTGAAGCTTGCTCCGTGGATGAATGTCTCTCTTCTGTTCTTTGTCTTTTCTTAGGAGCCAATCTCCTCATCCTAGCTACGGCTTCAGAAGCCATTGCTCATGCAAATTCATTAAGAAGATAGTCAAACCACATGAAAAGTATCAAAAGATTAGAAATACCCAAAAAAACCCAATACATACCTAGAACCACTTCTAAGTCTGCTTGACTAAGGGTTTGAAAGTGAGGGCCGACGCACAAGCGATCCAGGTCGGCAGCTCTTAACACCGACCTGTTCACCTTTTTCCAGTCAACGGCCAGTGATAAACTCAATAATCTAGAGGCTTCATCGCAGAACTTTTCGCTTGGCCTCGAGTTGTCTGCACCGCCTGACTTCCAGCGTTCACTCTCAGGTAATCCTACCTTCTTGATGAAGAAAAAGCGGCCTTTCATGTTTTTAGTGAAGGAGAGGATGTTTATAGCATGGTTAATTTCTTTGTTGGGAAATCTCCTACTGAAGTAAAACCAGCTATCTTTATGCTTACACACAAACATCCCTCTAAAAACCTTTAGATCAAATTCCTCTCCAAGAGTTCTCAGGTAGAGCAAATAAAAAAGGACTACCTTTGAACCATTAGGCATAATTTGGGGCAGCCTAAGATGGTAAAAATTAAGATTATGGTACAAAGGTTCTGGAATAGGAAAACTAAAACCAGATTTAAAGTACTCTTCATAAACTGCCTCGTACCCTACAATTGGGTCATAGGCAGATTGATGGGGAAGAGGAAGGATGAGATCAAACATATTTCTATCAACATTATAGACTCTACACAAGCTGGAGAGATCAGTGGCTTTTAAGGTACACACTGAACTCTGCACCACTGGAGACGGTGATCCCCTATCTATTGAAACGGGGGCCACCTTAGTTACCGGAGCGACCATGGGAGGTGCCCCACCACGACGTAACCTCTGTAAAGGACGATTGTCCTCACTAGAGCTAGCCCTCTCAGAAGAAGGAGAAGCTCCATCATTGCGCCCCCCAAGATCTACGGAAAAAGAATTTCCCCCGACCTATTTTGGGAATCCGAAGAAGATGACGAGATTATAGCCATGAAGACAGAAGGAAGAATTTTACAGAGAATAAAGGGCAGGGGAGGAAGATTCGCCGGAGTTGGGGAAGAATAAGAAGTAGCCGAAGAAGAAGACGCAAGGCAAATACAGGTGGGAGGAATACGAAAATAGGAGAAGAAGGAAAAATCTTTGACGAGAAAATCAATCTTTTATAAGAAAGAAATTGAAAAGGTGCAACCTTTCGATTGAAATTCGAAAAGGGGCAACGCTTCGTTTTCTTCCTTTTTTGATTATCTCAACCGCCCGTAAGGTAATTATTGGATACGTTGTAACTGGGGCTGGCACTAAATGAGAAGAACAGCTCAATTAAAGATGGACACGTCACCAACTTCTCTGAACATATTTGTCTGCTCTTGCTGGTCAGTTCGGCCACACTAAATCTGGGGGCAAAGTGATGAGCCTAAAACTCAACTGTTAAATAAGAGAAGATTCCTCCATTGGTCAACAAGCAGTCAACGTTAAAGTACTTCAGTTTAGCTAATTTTCCTAGCGGGCCAAGTGTTGCACCTCTGCGGACCAAGTGTTGCACCTCTGCTCAGACCTATGACTTTACCTCTGTCCAGCAAGGTATTATTTGACCAAGGCATCCACTTCAGCCGCAATGAGCATATGTCTAAAATATCAGCAAGCAACTTTGTCACTCAAGGAATGCACTTCTGCTTTGCCTCAGCCCCGAGCTTCAGCCTTGGCCTCTGCCACATAATGGTTTACCCCTAAACAATTCAACCATATCAGAACGGGATTTCTCAAGAGCTTTATCTGGGACCATCAGTACACTTGGCAGAGGTACAGTGTAAAGAATGTCTATTGCTGGCTATCTACGCAACATAGACTTGAGAAGTTGTAAAAGCACCTGTCTAATCATACTGCACACCAACAAGGTAGCCCCCTGGCACACGCCTCAGTCACATCAACCAGCAGAGACATTGGACAACGAAATGAATAAAGGCAAGAGAGGAGGAAAAATGAAGGGATTCTGAACCCATCTTATTCGAGAGCATATACAGAGAAAAGCTCCATACTTGTGAGATCAACTCAAACTCTTAAAATATCAAAATATCTCAGTGAGAATGACCCAAACTGACTTGAGCGTCGGAGGGTTTAACCCGTGGTCATAACCGCGGGACCTCTGACCTTTGTCTTCTGTGCAGGTTGCTCAGGGAAAAAAATGAGTTATACAAGTCAAGAAAAGCTAACGGCATCCCTTTCGGATCATCTCTGATCTTTGGTGAAGATCCAGCTTCATCATCCATCATATACACCAAACAATTTCTGCATTAACCCCTCCCCCTCCAAACAATTTCTGCATTAACCCCTCCCCCCTCCCCTTACCCAAAAAATAAGAACGACCTAACATTTACTCCTTATTCAAGCGAAAAAGGGGAAAAGATTAAGAATTCCCAAGACAAACCGTTTTTGCTATGTGGGCAAGACAATGTTTTAGGGAGTAAAATTATTTGTAAAGACCGACAATCTTATGCCAAGGCCGTGTTGTAAAATAAAATAAAATTGTACCATACTAAAACAACAAAATTACTTTATTGTCTTTCTGTCTAAGGCGAGGCAAGAAAGCTCAGTTGTACGTTACTTTATTCAAAAGAAGGGTCATGTGTACGCAATCTTATCCATGTGTTAAAACACACCAATATTATTTTCCGATGACCCATATGAAAATTACGTGAAGTTGTGTCGATCTGTTACTTCACACAACATAAGAAGTGCATACAATTTAGTTAGTCATTTTGACTTATTCTATTATGTTTCAAAATAAAAAACATGTATATCATCTTACATACTTCTATACATAAACTAGTTTATTGTCGTATAAATCCAAATATAAGTGAAATAATATAGTATGGTTTAAAATCATGATGGTAATAATTACTCACAAGTACTAGCTTCCACATAGATAGGCGCAGACACTATCTACGCTTTAGGTTGACTTTCCACTTGGTTGCGTATGTTATACCGTTGTTTTACATGTATATATACATGTGATGTGTATTTTAGTATCAAAAATCTTTTTTTTTGTATTTCTTGAATTTCCTCACTACCACACTAGCACAACATATCTATATTATCTCTATTATCATGAATTAATAGCTTCCACATTACGAAACATCACTAAATATATGAACACGTCATCTGTACTCGTAGGAAAATCCTCCACCAGAATGTGGGGCGGAGGTATTGGTGGCGGGGAGTGAGCAAACACCAACGGAATTCTGACGATCAAACACGAGAAAATGATGCTCTCTGCAATTCCTCCTCCACTATCAACTCTCCCGCATCTCAGCAATCAATCCCTGGTCAATTGTTTTCTTCTCTTCTTCCCAACCAAATCAATTTTCCCCACTCTCTCTCGAGTTTCCAGCTCCACCGCTTCCTGCTCAACATCCTCCGGCGTCCACAATCCTCTGGCTTCACCTTCTAATCTGCTTCATAACGTGCGCACAGGTCATTCGCCTGGAGATAATGATAAAAATGATAGAAACGAGACTGATACAGGAGGAGGCGATGATCTGGTGCCTTCGGCTGCCGCTGTGGCCGCGATTATCCGTCAAGCGTCTACTTCGACGGTGGAGTTTGTTCAGAGAATTGAAAAAGCAGGTCGAGATTCTGGATTGGTGCTTCCTAGTGCTGATTTTCAGAGGCTTTGCATTGAGCAATTAAACCTTTTTCGTAGCATCGTTCATCCTGACGCTCTTTTGTCAGTAAGTTTGTATTGAATATGTGTTTGCAACTTCTGTTGATTGTTGAAACATTGTATATATTTGATATTTTTCCCCATCATAATGTTGCTTTTTTTGCAAGTCCAAGTGATCTTTTATGTGCAACTTTTTCTAGGTATCTTCCACTCTTCAATGCATTTTTCCTGCTTTGGTTATTCATTATTGCTACGACAAATTTGCTATTACTAGTATTGGTATCATCATCATCATCATCATGGTTATTACTTTGTTATTATTACTATTGTTATTATTATTGTCAAAATCATAAATGTTGTTACTATTATTACATGTACAAATATATGTTGTTTGGTGGGTCATTACCGTTAGCCATTGTTGAACTTTTATAGTTGATATGACATATGAACTTCGATAGATTCTGCCGTTCATCAAATGCTTATGCAAAAAAAGAAAAAGTTCTCTTGAAGATGAGCTTAAACATTTACTAGTGCTTGTGGATCAATATGAAGGTCTATGTAAGACCAGCTGGAAGTTATGTTATGGACCAACTGGAGTTGCGCCGTGTTACTCTTTATCCAAGTACCAAGACAAACGATATTGTGATTTTAGTGAGCAATTTTGGTGTTCCAGCTAGCCTGAGAGCCATAGAAGCTGCTCTTTCAAGTAAACCTGTATGATATGGCTTATTATTGAGGTTTGATTCATTTGCTTTCACTCCTATATTAGTAACTTGCTGCATACTCTTTCTTATTTTAGGTTGAGGTTCTTCCTGAGCTTAGATCTCTGGTCTTTCCCATCATTAAACATCCATTTGTTTTGGGATTTCTGGTAGCGGAGATTCCAGAACCATTAATTGGGGCAGAACCATGGCCACCCACTGGTGTACCATATAATTTGCCACATTATTCTGATCCAGCAATGTTGGATTTAGAGGAGTTAACAGCCAAATCTAAAGAGATGTTTTACTTCACGTCTGAGCAGAGAGTGAATGCCGTATACATTTCTCGCTCTCTTGCAACAGCATACATAATGGATCAGGTAAACTTAATTTTTTGTTAATAAATTTATCTGCTTTGATGAGTGATCTATTTGTAAACTAACTTTTTCTAACCTTGCTGAAGTACCTTTTTTTTTGCATTCTTGTTTGTTGTTTCAAATTAACTGTTTTTGGCTGTATGTGAGCATGAATAACCTTTTATTGTTATATGTGAAATTGGCTTTTTTCACAAAAAGAAAAGGACTTCTTTCACATACATTTTAATGATATCCGTTTGGAAACTTGAAATTCCTACTAAATCATGAAGAGTAACTGCTTACATCTGCTTGTTCCCTCTGGCAGAAGAATTGGCATTTCCATGAATGAGATCGCTTGAGATTAGAAGCAATTGAACTTCTTAATAAAAGGCTTCTAGGACATAGATATAGTTTCATAAAAACCCTTCTTGAGTCTTTATCTCTCTGTTTCTGTTAGGAGCTACTTGACCAGAGATAATAATGTTCTAAAAATAGGCAGTTGACAATTTAACCGTTGTGACTAATAATTTCTGCTTGGAGTACTTGAGTTTAACCAGTTTAGCTGACACTTCTTTGTTCAAATAGTTCCAAAATAGTCTACCATCTTTTTCCAAATCCCTAAATGCAGCTTAGGTTTAACTAAATGAAATGTCGAAATGATTCAGTAACAAATAGGCAGATACCCGACCTTTTTTTATTTTTTAAATCAAGTGAGAGTTTTGATTCAAGTCCTCACTTTTTTTTTTCTTTTTCTTTTCTTACTCTCTCGTGTTATTAGTGCTTTGAGTTGGTGAGAAGTAACATTTTCAATTTTTCAGAAAACAATGATGCTCCAGCAATCAACCTGGCAGAACAGCATCAGAATGAATAGCTTGGTTGAACAAGTAAGACTGTTACTGTTTCTGTTAACGTGATAAAATGTTTACTAGTTAGCAATAATCTTATGTTTTCAGATTCGAGGATCGCTATCTAGCATCCAGACTCTGAGTAAAATGCTATCTCTTCAGATGAGAAGAACCGAGGTATGATTTATACGCGCACACACGAAAAAAAGGACTGAGGCATGTGCTGGCACGTTCTTTATTTGAGAAACATCTGTCTGTCAAAGTAAACAGAAGGCAGAATTTTAACAAGATTGCAGGTATCATATGATATTGTTGAAGACATTTTGGTCCAAGGTGATAGCATGAAAGACACTCTTCAACAACTCCAGGATGCTGTGTACCTGACAAAGGTTGTGTTCCATCTATACCTTGTCTCTGATTCTTTCTGTCAGTGTGGCAAATTACATTGTCAGTTTGGCGTGTGGTGCCTACTCTGTGGAGTGTGGATTGGTAAGGGTGTTATGCACATGCATCCTTCCTTTGGTTACTGGATTATTGGAGACAACATAGTAGATATTCTTAACTTGCCCATGTCATTTGAACAGCGGGAATGTGTGTTTCATAACAAATGAACTAGTTTATGGGTCTATTCTCTTTGTGAACAAGTGGGAAGAGATTCTGCTACTTTTTTTCTTTTGCTCCCCTGGGATATTAATTCTTTGACTTCAGGTGGTTGATGTTTTCCTGTTACTTCAACTGTGAATTTAATATGAAGGGGTGCAGATTATCTTAGTTGTTTTTCCTTACAATTCAGGCAAATATTATTCGTTACAATGGAGGAATGTTGAAAAAAATCGATGATGCAGCTCATGGTGTTCCAGATTCTGTGAAAAGCAAAATTTTCGACGACACAGCAGTTGACACTTCAGTTGATATGATTAGGGAATCCTTTAAATCATTTTCTTGTGCTTCAATCTCAGAGGATTCAGAAATTCCCATGCCACCCCTCGCACTTGCGCCATTACAGCAAGACGGCATCAGGTACATGTTTCATGACACAAATAAAAAGCCTTTGACTTTGATGTTAAGGTCTTCTGGCTAGTTTTCATTGATGTAAACCCATCAGGCTTGTTGATGTTAAGGTCTTCTGCCAAGTTCTCATTGATGTAAACCTCATCAGGCTTGCCTCGCAGGTCGCATTAGTTAGGAGAATTGATCAAGCCTTGAAGTAAACTTGCAAGGGTTTATCTCCTCATAACCTTCTTTGGTTGTGGTTAATTTTGTAGGCACTTTTAAATTTTAGTATGCTCTTTCTTTCTAATTGTGCGGTTCGTCTTTGGCATCATAAAGACAAGGCAGGATGATCATCGATTTTCTTATATTACTAATTTTTCTGTCATTATCTTCAATTGCACCTTGGAATTAATCTTCTGCATTTCTTCTGGAGGCCATGCAATCTTTGTGATGTTTTGACCGATTTAGTCGAGGCCATAGAACCACTTGCGGATAAGCAGAGACGAGCAGTCAAGTTGTATCAACTTTCTAGTCCTTTGCTAGTTGCCGTGGACGAACCTTCTCTAAGGCAGGCACTAAGCAATTTAGTTGAAGGTGCGCTATTGCGCACCCAAGTGGGTGGAAAGGTGGGAATTGTGTCCACTGGAGCTCCAGCAGGAGGTGCTCTTGTAATAATTGACGATGATGGACCTGATATGCAATATATGGTACTTGACTTGTTTCTGCTCCTTCGAAGTTGTTTTATAAAAAGAAATTATCCTGCACTTTACCGGCTAGAGCTTCTTTTTAAACAAGTAGGAAAAGTTTGACCTATAGCGCATTTGAATTAAGGAATCCAAGAGTTACAGAGGATGCAGTAGTGATGGTTTCAAACTGGGGTTTTTAAACTTAGATAAAAGCAGGAATGAAATGCTTTAGACATGTACCATGCCAGATTCAGTGAAGAACTGAAACTGACATTGTATGTTGAGCCTCGAAGTCCTCTTAACTTGAAGCTATGCTAGTAAGCTAATGTAGTAATCTACTGTATACTTTACGATATGCCTCTGAGCTATGACAAGTTTTCTTGTAAAATGTGTGCAATAGATAGTGTGTTGGATCAGTTGCTATGGCAGGGAAATTTCCATCATCGTCTTTAGGCCTTGTATGGTTCAATTAGGACGATAGTAGACTTCTTATCTAATGGTGTTGGTCTATGCTTAGTTTGCTTTTGGTTCCCTTTCCTGCCTGATTAGCTTTGTTACATGTTAAACTCCCAAGTATATGATTTCCATTAAATTTCTAGTTGTTTTCAGCAGGCGAAACTTCGCTCGTCATTTTGTCACCTTCTGTTTGTTTTCAGCATTGTGGATTATTTCTAGATGGAATAGTATGCAAATATTTCTTGACATCATTTTAACCTGGTCTCTTCTAGCTTCTTAGGTCTCATTTCTTCTGTGGCTCTTGCAGACGCAGATGCATTCCCTGGCACCATTCGGTATGGATCTGTTTAATGAAGACAAGGTTGAGGACAATATGGCCTGGAACTTCATTGCAGGGTTTACTGTTGCTCGAGAGATTTTAGAGAGCTACGGATGTGTAGTACGTGTAATCTCTCCTCTGAACTCTGCTCTAGCCATCGGTGCGGGTGGTACTCGCGTTGAACTATGGCTTCCATTTCCTAGTTTGCTTGTTACAGATGGAAACACATGAGATAACATAGGAACGGTTAAATACTTTGGCAATCCAGATCATGTTAGTCATATTACTGCTCAGAAATCTTTAAGGTGTAAAGAATCTAGATTCTGTTTGCCAATGGGCACTTCTTCTGAGTGTATGCAAATGTACATATCACCTCCCTGAAATGGCAGTGTGTATGTTCAGCTCCATTAAACATTTGCTGCAGCCTGCAAAGTGAAAATGAAGGATTGTACAGGCTGTAAATGAAGGATGAATACCATAATTCAAGTAATCCCCTTAGAGGGATCACTCCCATTGAGAGAAGAAAAAGTCGTATGTAGAAAATATTATCTCTCATTACTGTTGTGTTCACTGTGCGTGTCAACAATTGTGTTAATAGACGACTCTAAAGAAGACACAATGATTTATTGTTGAATCTTTACAGATCTTATTCAAACCAGCATTTTGAAAAAGATGTAGACGCGTGAACTACAAAGGGTGTTCAGTAATATCTTGAAGGGATCTCAAGATTAAACTAGAGGGGAATTATGAGGACATTTTTCAAGTTAGAGGATACAATGGACAAGACGACGATCGTTAATAGTTCGAACGCGTTTGATCTCTTTTTTAAGCAAGAATTACATCTTTATCATCACCATGATATGGACTCCAAGTTGGCAGAGCACGAGGAGATTGTACGAAGAAATTTATTATCAATATGATGATGAGAATAGATAGCAGAAACACGACTGAGGCCTTCGTGGTCTAAGATAATCAAACCATTGGTAGCCGTAACATAACTGGGGCCTTCGTGGTCTAAGATAATCAAACCATTAGTAACCGTAACATAAGCATGAGACGTTTTGGTTTTGGTAGTGTCGGCGAACCAATTAGCCGCGGCGATGGAATCTAAAACGGAATACTTGTAATATCTCTCTTAATTTGGTAAAAGCGAAAGAACCGCTAAAATAATTCGAACAAAGGCTGATCTCTTTTTTTATTGATTCAACAGAATAGGAAAAGATCGTACAGTTCCCTGCCGAGACAAACTATGGAGTCTATTGGCTTATTATATTTCAGTTTTGCTGAGAAGAGTGGACCGGTTTTGTTAAAAGAGATCAGAAGGAAAAGGTACGTTGCTTGTGTTGAAGATGTTTTATTGGAATTTGTTTCCAATTTTAAGAAAGAGTTCTATTTTGTCAATTAATTATAAGATCATGCTAAATAGTGAATGAATTAAAAAACGAATGCTACTTTAGCAGTTAACTCAGTTTTAGCCGTTTATAGCTCAATTCCAATTGTCAAATTTAGCCTTTACCCCTTCACAAAAAAACCAAAAAAAAAAAAAAAACTTTAAGATTTTATAATCGCTTCAAAATCCAATTGCAAGTAGTTTGTTTCACAATAAATTATAGTCGAGCATGGATATATTTGTTATACCTTTTGGTTCCTTTTCTTTTTCTTTTCTTGATTGCTTGGTCAATTTTTGCAAAAATATGGCAATTACAAGCTTTTCTTCTTATAGCTCAACTCCCAAACTTAATATTATATTTTTAGTCTCGAACACCAAAGTTCATATGTTTGATGTTCAAAGCTATTCTTTGTGGAAGCTTAAAATGATGAGTAATTTGAAAGGTCGCGGATTTCACATACGGAGGGCACTTTTCAAATGAATCGATGTTCCCATGAGCTCAAAAGGTGGATGTATGTCCACATATGAGGATGACTATATCAATAAAGAAAATATCTAGTTTGTTTGTACTTTGATTTGAATACCCAACTTTAAAAGTGTAGGCTGTGTCTAGAAATTTTTCTCTCGCCGCTCTCTAGGAAATGGTCCAACAACTTCCAACAACCACAGCTGAAGAACAAGATCAACTCAGAAGGAGTGTGAAAAAAAAACAAACGTGATGACAGAGATAGCTCTTTTTTTGAGGAATTTCCACCGATGACAAACCAGGTTGCCCCGACAAACCCATGGAACACTAGAAGCTTTGCTGAAGTCTTGAACCCATATAAACTGAAGGGCCCTATTTACTGTGGTGAGGAGGAAGATGATTTTGAAGTTACTGAACTTCTTGACCAGCTATATATGGAAAAGCTCGATGTACCGGAAGCAGAGTAGCGGTGGCCGGAGATAGAAATTTCCAGCACTAGATGCTTAGAGCTATGGAGACCATGGCGACGTGCATTGATTATAAAGCTACTTGGGAAAAATATAAGTTACAAGGTGCTGTCAGAAAGATTAGGAGATGTATGGAAACTGCAGAAAGGCTTTGAGCTTACAGATCTTGAGGAAAAGTTTTTTATGGTTCGTTTCTATGAAAGAATGGATTATTTCCATGTCCTTGAAAATGGACCATGGATGATAATGGGTCATTATCTCACTATTGCAAAATGGCAGCCTTACTTTGATCCTCTGAAAACAAAAATCCTGAATACCCTTATTTGGGTCAGGTTTCCTGGACTACATGTGGAGTATTTCAATAAACACTTACTATTGGAAATAGGGGAACAAGTTAGCAAACCAGTTAAGGTGGATGAGCATACCCTCGGTGCTGCCCGAGGCAAGTATGCTCGAGTATGTGTAGAAATTGATCTGTCGAAAGAACTAACGCCGCAAGTGAAGTTGAGAGGCCCTAAGGTGATTCTTCAAAAAGTGGAATACGAAGGTCTCCACCAGATATGCTTCTCTTGCGGGAAGTATGGTCATAAGGAAGGAGAGTGTGAGGGGACAAAAGTAACGGAAGAGGAAATGTTATTTGAAAGGGAAGGAGGAGATTTGCAGAAGGGGATGCAGGAACATACCCCAACACCGGAGAAGTCTTTCGGTCCGTGGCTGATCCCATCAAACCACCGGAGAAAAAGACCTACAAAGGAATATCTTGGGATCGGAGAAACAGGCACAGAACAGACAAACACATGGCAGCAAAACCTACGTACTGCTGGCAAAACGCAGAAAGGTACCCCGCCGCATTTAATGAAATGTACGCCTGCAGCTAGTGGGTTCAGGTTTGAAATGCTATTGGATGAGGATACAGAGCCCCAAACAGAGGATGTGGGCCTACCTACACTAACCCATCAGTTGACTGAAGCCTATCAACTGGATAATGAGGCCCAAATAACGAAACTAAGCCGGTCTAGTCTTGGGCCGTATGAACCCAAACAAAGACGGACTGGCGTGGTTTTACGCCCAAAGCCCAAGACTAAGACCAGAATTATGGTATCAAACCAGCACCAGAAATCCCATGAAAACGAAAATCCCAATCAACCGTTGGATAAACTACAGACAACAAGCCCAGTACAAAAACAATACAAGAACAAACAGCCCATCAGTCTAATCCCGACTGGATCAGAATACCAAAGAGATACATTGAACACATACACATCTCATAACCTAGCACAGAACATAACATACAACAAACAACCTACTGACCTAAAGCAACCATACTACTCACTTAACCTTACCAATCACGACCAAACGTTAAACCTGAAAGAAAACCCACCTGACCAGCAAATGACCACGGAGGGGGAGGTACTCATTATGGATCTGGATACAAAGCATAGTGATGAGGTGAAGGGTAATGAAGTACCCAGTTGCGCCATTGCACACGAAGGGAATCAGGCGGATGATCAGCAGGGGGACCCTACAACAAACCCATAAGGTTTAATAATGCAATACATTATATGGAACTGCAGAGGAGCCTATTCTCCTCTTTTTAGAAGGAACTTGAAGCAGCTAGTGTTGAAGTATAAACTTGCAATGCTATGTCTGATTGAGACCAGATCAAAAAGCTACAGAGCTAAAAAGATTCTGCGGGAGTTTCACTTTTCTGACTTGATAGCGGTGGAAGCTCAAGGGTATAAAGGAGGTATTTGGTGTTTTTGGGATGAGTCTCGGATTAATCTGAACCTCATCAATTTTGACAATCAGTTCATGAATTTGAGTGTGTGCGAGGGCGGACATGTGAAGGAGATTCTTACTGTCATTTATGCGTCATCGAGAAAGCAGGAAAGGGAGCATCTATGGAGGTACTTGACCAGGATGGGGACCTTGATCCAGACTCCCTGGTGTATTATGGGGGACTTTAACAAAGTAATGTCACAAGAAGATAAGCAAGGGGATGACCTGTTGTCAAATCTGGTACTGAGGAAATTTGGAAAATGGTGAACCAAGGCCAGTTGATCGACTTTGGCTTTTCTGGCCCGAGATTCACATGGTCAAATTCGAAGAAAGGAAAGAAGGCATTAAGGGAGTGTATTGACAGAGTGTGGGTTAATGCTAAATGGCAGCTTACCTTTCCTGATGCCTTAGTTCATCATCTACCTCGCACTCATTTGGATCACCATCCTATAGGTGTGAATATGTGGACTGGAACTCGAAGGACAAAATCGCCATGTAGGTTCTATTTCCAACTTGCGTGGTTAGAACATTGTCATTTTGGGAAGTTTGTGGAGGAAAATTGGCCAACTAACGTCTTTCTCACTGAAGCGTTGGCGGGTTTTGCTGCAAAGACTATGAAATGGAATAAGGAAGTGTTTGGACAAATTAAGGCTCGTAAAGAGCGCTGTATAGCTATAATCAGAGGAATACATGATGCACTGTCAAAGCATAGTTCTAAGTTCTTGACTGTTTTGGAGAGGGAGCTGATTGAGGATTATAATAGCATCTTGAGACAAGAGGAGGCCTGGTGGTTCCAAAGATCGAAGTTGAACTGGATTGCTAGTGGGGAGCATAATACTAGATGCTTTCACCTTGTGGCCTTGAATAGAAGAAGGAAAAATAAAATTCATAGGTTGATTAACAGGGAGGAGGTCTGGACGGATAACAGGGAGGAGGTCTGGACGGATAACAGTGAGGAACTCTCGCAACTTGCTTATGACTTTTATCACAAGCTGTACACCTCAGAGGGGAGACAGAGTATGGAGAAAGATATGCTAACGTTCCCTACCCTAACTAAAGCAGAAGTGGATTGCTTGAATTGTGATATTACTGAGAAAGAAGTAGAGCAAGCTGTGTTTCAGATGGGGGCTTTCAAAGCACCTGGGCCTGACGGTTTTCCCCCGGTGTTCTTCCAGAGATTTTGGAGCACCATAAAGAAACAGTGTGAGCAATTTGTTATCAGCGCGTTCAAGAAATGAAATTTTGACTTTTCTCTAAACAAGGTTTTGATCACCCTACTGCCTAAAGTGAAGCAACCTGAGAGAATCCGTCAATTCAGACCAATTTCTCTATGTAATGTTACGACCAAAATTCTCTTCAAAGTTATTGCGAATAGGATTAAAATTGTACTCCCTAAGCTCATTGGAGAAAACCAGTCTAGCTTTGTGCCAGGACGCTTGGGCACGGATAATAGTATCCTTATTCAAGAGACGATTCACACTTTTAGAAAGAAGAAGGGAAGAAAGGGCTTTATGGATATCAAGCTAGACCTTGAAAAAGCATATGATCGCATGGGATGGGATTTCCTAACGGATATATTGCAAAGTATCGGACTCAAGCAGGAAACCATTCAACTATTGAAACTTGGGTGGGAAACTACACGGATGCAGGTCCTGTGGAATGAGGAGATACTTGAGGAGATTACCCCCACAAGAGGTCTGAGACAGCGAGACCCTTTGGCCCCTTACCTATTTGTGATTGGCATGGAGGTACTTGGACATGAGATTAGAAATCAGTTGGATAAGAAAGAGTGGAAGCCTGTGCATTATACACGGGGTGGCCCAAGCATTTCATATATTATGTTTGCTGATGATCTAATCTTATTTGGTGAGGCATCTGAAAATCAAGCGAGGATCATGCAAGCCACACTGGGAAGATTATGCGCTTGGTCTGGCCAAAAGATTAACATGGAAAAATCGAAAATATATTTCTCCCCTAACACACTAGAATTTCTTAGAGAGAAACTGAGCTTGAGATTGGGGATCCCAAAGGCCTTGGAGTTTGGGAAGTACTTAGGGATGCCTGTACTACATGGACGTGTGAATAAGGCAACATTTCAACCGCTTGTCGACAGGGTCAGACATAAGTTGAGTTCGTGGAAAGCACGGAATCTGTCTAAGGCATCGAGATTGATCTTAATCCAATCAGTGGTATCTACTATCCCTAGATATTACATGCAGATAGCAAGACTACCTTATAGTACGATTCAGCAGCTAGAACGTATTAATAGGGATTTTCTCTGGGGTGACACTGAGGGCACCCGTTGAATGCACCCTATTGCCTGGGATACAATTTGTCTACCAAAAGAGGCTGATGGTCTGGGCCTAAAGAAGCTATCAAATGTTAACCAGGTATTACTGGTCAAACTGGGATAGAGAGTCATCAAGGAGAAAGATAAACTGTGGGTACGAGTCCTAATTGCCAAATATGGGAACCCGTTGAACGAAACCAGACGCAAACAAGGGGTCTCTCATATCTGGAGGAGTATTAGATACGGGATGAACATATTGAAGCAGGGATGGAGGCATGATAATCAAGCAGAGGATATACGAACCAACGGGGAAACCAACACGGGATGGGAGAAAGCAAACAATCTAAAGCTAAAAGACATACATGCAATGCAACTACCATTACCAGCCCTCCGTGAAAGAGCAGAATGGCGTAGAATTTGGAGAATTCCGGGCCCTACAGGCAGGAATATGCTCCTATGGCATCTGAGGCACAATAGACTGCCTACGAGTGAAATGCTATTTACAAGAAAGTTCTTAGATTACTCTACCTGTCCAATCTGCCACCATGAGACAGATTCTGCTCTGCATGCCATCAGGGACTGCATCTGGGCCAGTAGGTTTTGGCAAAGGATCGTGCCTAGGAAGTGCTGGGGGGATTTCTTCAAGCAGAGTAACCCTCAACAGTGGATTGACTCACAGTTGAATGGAAATGACCATGGTATGCCTCTTTTCAAGTGGAAGATTTGGTTTAGGGAAGGTATCCGAGGTGTATGGGGTTGAGGAACGAGTGGGTTCACAATAAGATTCAGGGATACCCGTTCGCAGAGCAGATTTGGGAGGAATGCAGGACGGAGGTGGATGCGCTACCGAGGATAGCAGACAAAGGGGCGCTGGCAGAAGTTAATGCTGAAGTTAATGCCCACCGCTGGAGGGTGAATTCTGCTGAAGAAGATACCGAGGCAACATTAATGGAGGATGATGACTTATCATTTTTCTTAGGACCAGGTTAATGCCTGGGTTTTGTTTTGAAAATGCAAATATGGATGTAATGGGCCAAGGCCCACTTTTGCTGTTTTTGTGAATAATAAAATGATCCGACTTTCCCCAAAAAAATCTATTTTTTATTAATGGAAAGATATTTGATATTCTTCTCTAACTACTACCGAGCTTGTAAGACTTCAAGGTCTTGAAACGGCTCATGAAGCATGGAAAATGTTAGAGAATCCACGAAGGAACCGAGCATGTAAGAATGCCAAAAGACTTATGTTCATGAAGGAACATGAAATATTCAGTATGAATAGTGGCGAAAAGGTTGAAGAGACTATTGGCCGATTCACCGGAATCGTAAATCAACTCTCCATGGTAGACAAGAAAATACCAAATAATGATCTTGTCTATAAGCTACTCATCTCATTGCCAAGAGAATGGACACCCAAAGTGACATCCATCACGAGTCTAAATATCTCAAGACTCTTACGCCTGATGAACTATCCAAAAAAATCTTGACTCATGAAATTCTAATCGATGAGCAAAATAGGATGTATCCTATCAAACCCTCACACACACAAAGGGTTGGTGGTAGACTCTGACTAATGGAATGAAAAGGTTGCACTTCTAGTTCAAAAGTTTAAGAGGGTAGCACAAGAAAAAAAATCTCACGCAAGGAGGTTTTTCAAAAGTTAATCCAAAGACAAAGAAGTGGGAGAAAATTGCTATAGATGTTGTCGACCGGGTCATTTCATTGCAGATTGCCACGTCAAGTAGCCGTAGAAGCAAGATACTAAAATCTTTCCTCAAAAGACAAAAGCCTTAAATGCAGAAGTAACTACCTGAGATGATCTTCTTTCCGAATGAGAATGTGATGATAATGAAGGTAAGGATGTTGGAATCGTTGCTATAATCGATTATCAAGAAGAGAAACACATTTGATCCATGAGAATTGAAGATGACATTGAGATAAAATTTAATTCCTCTAATGTTGATTTACAAGATGAAATAAGAGACCTACATAATGATTTTCAAAAACTAAATTTGAAATATAAACACTTTAAGAAAGAATTCAAAAAGTGTATATTAGAAAACAAGAGCTTGCATGAAAAGAATATTTTTATTTATCAAGAGCACGATATCATATTTACCATGCATAAGACCGTAGCACTAGAAAATATGAAAACCAAGAAAGAATGTGATGAGATAGGATTATATTTCAAAAAATTGACTAACGGTAATCGTAATCTTGATAAATTAATTGGAAATCAAAGAATCAAAAATGATAAAACCAGATTTGGATTTGAGGCTTCCCATTCCAAAGTTGAAGCTATCATTGAACCTAGGCCATTAGCTCAAAAGAGGAGCTCAAATGTTACAAAGGTTCAAAATGTTTCACTATCTCATAGGCACAAAAAATACACACAAAATTATGTACCTGCTTGTTTTTATTGTAACATGAAAAGATATGTAAGAAGTGTGTGTAAAGCTACATGTGGTGGCATGTATGATTGGAAGACTAAGGGTTGACAAACTAACACTGAAGAACCCAATCACCAAAGGGTATTAATGTATACACCATTTGACATTATAGGTACTGAAGGTAAATGAAATGGCCAAAGAAGGAGGAACCAAATGGTTTCTAGAGAGCAGATCTTGCACACATACGACGGAGACGACAAGTTGTTCCCGAAGATCAAAATCTAAGATAGTGAAAAGGTGCAATTTAAAAGTAGAAGAGCCAAAATCCTTGTGAGAAATTGATAACACCTCTTGTACTATTAATAATGTACTATATATAGAAGGTCTCAAGTACAATTTGTTAAGTGTTAGCCAACTATATGATGCTAATTTTCAATTTGAATTTTGAAAGACAAAATATATTGTGAAAAAGGACGGCGAAGTTGTTTTTGAAGATTTAAGAAAAAATGTATCTATAAATTTAGCTCACATGATTTGATTTCTTAAAAGGTGTCATGCCTAGTTGCTAAAAATAATTTGACTTAGCTATAGTATAGACGACTTGGACATATTAGTTTCAAAAACATCAAAGATATTTGCAAAAATGAAAAGGTCCAAGGTCTTCTAAAATTGAATTTCGAAAAGCATGGCTTATGTGATATTTGTCAAATGGCAAAACTTGTTAAAACAAGTTTTAAGCGCAAAAGTGAAATATCCAACACCGAACCTCTACAATTACTTTATATGTATTTGTATGGAGGTATTGGTGTGGCAAATCTAACTAGAAAATATTATACCTTTTCGGTAGTATATGATTTTTCTATGCTTATCGGGGTCTATTTTTAGCTTCAAAGAATGATGCATGCCAAGAGTTTATAAAGCATTGCAATAGATTAAAAAACCTAAGAGAAGACAGTATCAAAGAAATTAGAAGAGATTGAGGTGGGGATTTTGATGGTGAGTTTTTAGAATTTTATCCAAAAGATATGGACATAATTTCTCAGCTTCTTGAACCGCTCAACAAAATGGTGTTGCAGGAAAAAAATAGAACTCTCCAAGAAATCAGTAAAGCATGCTAAATGAGCTTGAGTCGCCTGAGTATTTTTTGGCCGAAGTGGTTAATACCGCTTGTTATGTGATCATAGAGTTTACTGAAGGGCATCTCTCAAAAAGATTCTTTATGAACTTTGAAAAGGAAGAGCACCAACATTTGTTATTTTAAGTTATTTGGTTATAAGTGTTTCATATTTAATACCAAAGATAACTTGCTTAAGCTTGATTTCAAAATGGTTGAAGGAATCTTTATGGATATGCAAACAAAATCAAAGCATTTTGGGTGTATTAAAAAGAATGTGAAAGTTGAAGAGTCTATTCATGTTAAGTTGAGTGATGTCTTGATGATGAATCAAAACTTAATGATGATGAATAAAATGATATAATTAAAGTAAGTCACATAGAAAACCTCGAAAATACAGCAAAGGGAGATCTTTTTGTTGATGATAGAATAGAATCACTTGAAATTGGAGCCCTATCTAATATAAAAGAAGTAGAAGAATTAAGAGGTGATACATCAAGTTTATTGAATTCGTTCAAATACAGGAAAGATCACCTAAAGGAATCAATCTTAGGTGAAACAAGTCAAGGTATGTTAACAAGGAGAAAATTTTGTAAATATGCTTTCATTTCACAAGTTGAGCCCAAGAACATAAAAGAAGTTATAGTTCATGAAGATTGGGTAATATCTATGGAAGAATAGCCAAATCAATTTGAAAGAAGTGATGTTTAGAAGACAAATGATCATCCTACTATTGTTACTAAATGGGTATTTAGAAATAAAATGGATGATCGATGAAATGTAACAAATAATAAAGCTAGGTTGGTAGCACAATAATATAGACAAGAAGAAAGAATTGACTATAATGAGACTTTTACTCCCGTGGCAAGGTTTGAAGATACTAGAATGCTTTTAACATATGCATGCTATAGAGATTTTAAGTTTTATCAAATGGATGAGAAATCGGCCTTCTTAAATAGAATTATTGAAGAAGAAATATATGTATCTCAACCACCAGGCTGTAAAGACATGGTTATCCAAATCAAGTCTTGAAACTCAAAAAGGGTCTTTAGAGACTCAAATAAGCTTCTAGAGCTTGATATAAGAGTTTGAGTAACTTCCTTCCTGAAAACAGCTTTAATAGAAGAATTTGATATTGCCTTTTTTTATTATTAAAGAACAAAAAAGTAATCATTTATTTGTTTAAATATATATTGACGATATCATATTTGGTGCTATTAGTAACTCTCTCTGTGAGAATTTTGCTAAGCTAAATGAAAAAGAATTTGAGATGAGCATGATAGGTGAGCTTAAGTATTTCCTTGGGCTTCAAATCAAGCAAACCAAGGATGGAGCGCTTATTTCTCAAACAAGGTATACCAATGGTCTTCTCAAGAAATACAACTTTGAGGATGGTAGGAGCGTAAGCATGCCGATGAGCACAAACAGAAAGCTTGATAAAGATGAAAAAGGGCAAGCCGATTGAGGTAACAAAGTGTAAGGGCATGATTGGTAGTTACTTTATTTGACTGCTAGCCGGCCAAATACATTATATATTGTGTGCTTATATGCTAGATTTCAAAGTATGCATAAGGAATTGCATCTAGTTAGTATAAAAAACATCTTTAAGTATTGGAAGGGTACTTTGAACTTTGTGCTATTCTATCATAAGAACGGGTGTAATGACTTGGAGACTGCTTGGTCTCTTGGTTTCCCAAGAAACAAAATAGTGTGTTACTTTCGAATGTGTTGGTCGCCTTTTGTTGTGATCAATTACTTTGGATGATACATACATTAAATGATTACAATGACAAATTTGATAAAATGCCTATCCTATGTGATAATGTTTCAGCCATAAATATGGTACAAAATCTGGTTCATCATAGAAGAACCAAACATATTGAAGTTATGCATGACTTCATAAGAGATTGTGTACAAAAAGGTTTGGTCTGTGATGAATTTGTTCCAACTAATTATCAATTAGTATACATAATCACAAAACCTATTTCCATTGAGGCATTTGAATCAACAAGAACAAGATTGGAGATGATAAGCATTGTTTAAGAAATTAAGCTCAAAAGGTCAGAAAACAATTTATATCGATTGATCGACGTGGTTATTTGAGAGACTGATGTATACATCAGTCTACAACATCATCGATCTATGTAGACTCCAGTCTCCAACATAGATCGATCGAAGTCAACAAATTCTACAGCTATAAAAGCTATCAGTAAATCCAGAATTTCACATTTTCTTTCTTTTATTTCCTTCGATTCAGGCAAAGATCCCTATTTCACCTTCATACAATTTGATTTTCACTTCATCTTCCTTAAATTCTTTATCTTCTTCACACTTTTTTCTCTCCCTCAAAACCTAAAACTCCATGTTGAGGGAAAATATGTCTGCAAGAAGCAAGAACACCACCAAGCGACCAAGAACCTCTCAAGGTGATAAAGGAGGATCAAGCCAACCTCCACAATGCTAATCTTCACAACCGCAAGTACCCAAGGCACCTAGAACCAAGTCTCAGACAAATAAGAAAAAGAGTGTAGATTTCAATCAAGCCGACAAATTTATTATACTCTAGCAAGGACTTACTCTCAAAAACTTTCCATGGATAAAAACAGGGATACTGAGGGAGTATTGGATGAACCTATTGCACCAGGTAACTTCAAGTACATTACCTTACGTGCAAAAATAACGTTTGATATATAGTAACGTTTGATATGTTCAGGATTTCCAAAGCTAGGGATCAAAAGAGGCAGGACCTAGGAGGCAGGAAGTTTATAAAAAGAGAAGATGGGCATGTGTTAGTCAAAGCACAAGACATCAAGTTGAAATGGCAAACATACTTTCACAATCTTTTCAACGGCAGTAGTGCCGACTACAAAGAACGAGAAAGCATCACTAACCAATAATGACAACATAATAACTCCGAATATCAGAACATCACCCAATGAGAGGTGATGAGAGCACTGAAGAAGATGGGAAGAGCTAAAACGGTCGGCCTCGATAACATACTCATTGAGGCATGGAAGCATTTAGGAGAGGAAGGGGTTCAATGGATAACTACTATGTTCAAACGTATTTATAAAACAGGAAAGATGCCAGATGAATGGAGAAAGAGTGTCGTGGTCCCCCTATATAAGAACAAAGGACACACACAGTGTTGTAGGAACTATAGAGGGATTAAGTTACTAAACCATACCATGAAGTTATGGGAGAGAGTAGTCGACACTGGAATTAGGAGAGAAACTCAGATTACGGTAAACCAATTTGGTTTTATGCTAGGAAGGTCAACTACGGAAGCAATACACATTCTCAGGAGATTAATGGAGAAGTATAGGGAGAAGAAGCGCGATTTACATATGGTTTTCATCGATCTTGAAAAAGCGTATGATAGTGTACCACGTAGCCTGATCTGGGATAGTCTGGATGCAAGAGGGATCCCTATGAAGTATATAGACATAATTGGAGATATGTATGCTAGGACGAAAACAACCGTTTGTATGTCTGCGGGGAATATGAACTTTTTTCTGGTGGAGGTAGGCCTCCATCAAGGGTCTACGTTGAGCCCATTCTTTTTTGCAGTTGTCCTTGACTAGTTGTCAAAGCCGATACAGGAGGCAGTTCTATGGTGTATGCTTTTTGCTGACGATATTGTATTATTCGTAGAGAGTAGACATACCCTGAGTATGAGACTAAAGCAGTTGAGAGGTGTTTTAGAGAGAAAAGGCTAGCCGTTCTAAGACCGAGTATCTGCACTGCGACTTCAGTGGCGTAGCCGACAGTGAGAATAGCTAGCTCACCATCGATGGTCAAGTGGTACCAAAGGTAAGTAAGTTTAAGTACCTAGGATCATTTGTGCAGCAGAATGGGGACATAGATAGTGATGTAGCACATCGAGTCTAAGCAGACTGGTGTAGATGGAGGGCGGCCTAAGGGTGTTGTGTGACAAGAATTTTCCAACTAAATTAAAGGAAAAATTTTATAGGGTGGCAGTGCGACCGGCAATGCCATATGGGATAGACTGCTGGGCCATCAAGAGGTCACAATTGCAGAAGAGGGAAGTGGCAAAGATGAAGATGTTGAGGTAGATGTGTGGGTATACAAGGCTAGACCAGATCAGAAACGAGGTGCTTCGAGAAAGGTTAAGTGTGGCTAGTATAACAGATAAGATAAGAGAGGGAAGAATGAGATGGTTTGGGCATGTCAAGCGGAGACAGACAACGGCGTCGATCAGAACAACCGAAAGCCTTATTGTAGAGGGGAAGAGGAGTAAAGGCAGGCCCAAACTGACTTGGGATGAGCAGATTAGGCATGACCTACTAGATTTGCACCTCTTTGAGGACATGGTCCATGATAGATATTCATGGAGACATAAGATTAAGGTTAACGAATTATATGTCATATATAGGGACACCTTAGAGTATATTTAGGGACAAAGATAGGCGTAGACACTATCTACGCTTTAGGTTGACTTTGCACTTGTTTGCTTATTTTACCGTTGTTTTGCATTACATGTTCATATACACATTATATGTATTTTAATATCAAAAGCCTCTTCTTTGTCCGAATTCCCTCAATAACACACTATCATATCATATCTCCATTATTATGTCATTTATGTAGGTACATAAAGAGCCAAGGTCTCACTAGAAGCAGACTCTCTATCCCATGAGATAGAGGTATTGTCTGTCTACCACTTACCCTTCCCATACCCTAACGATAGCTCTTGCTGTCGTTGGGATATACTGGGTGCGGATGATTATGATGATATAGTAAGAGGGAAAAAATCCACAATTCCCTTAAAATTACTCAAAGTTAAGGACATTTTGAGCAATAATGAGTTAAAACCAATCATCGATTGGTTGGATATTCAAAAATAGAAACCCCTTATGGTATAAAAACAAGATGGAAAAGGTGCCAACAAGATGCATTAGGCTCTCTTATGCAAACCAATGGGTAGATCATCTAAGTAGTTTTCATTATGCTATACACTTCATGGTTAATGGCACACCCATTTTGAGTGAGATGTGACAACCATTAATCATAAGATTGAGGTGAATGATGAAGGGCATGTTGACTTTGATGTTTAAAAACGGGATACATATAATTGAAGTGATTGAACATAAGGTAACAACTTTTCTTGGCTATCACCCCACAAAGAACACCAATCAAATGCTGTTGGTATATTATGTGTTACTTGCCATTGTCACCTTTTATGTTCAATAGAAAGTCATCCAAGCTCCCAAGCATCCTACACTTTTGTATTGCATATCGAATTGCGAATCAGGAGCCACCAAACTTTAGACAGATTTTCTTTGTAAATGTGATTGAGGCCACCACTAAAAAGAGTAAGGACTTTCCTTATAGCAATCTCATCTATCACATGCTTATAGAGTCGATGTCAAATATGTCATCTATCACATGCTTATAGAGTTGATGTCAAATATAGATGCGACTGATAAGGAAAATATCACACACAAATATTTTTATGCTAAGGCCAACATCTAACAAATCAACAAATCTCGAAACAAGCGTCGACACGATGAGCCTGAAGAAGATGCGTCACAAGAGATTGATGAGCCTGCACGAGTCCCTGCACCACGCCCATAGTCCCATACCACATCTTATCTGCAGATAAAGGCAGGGCACAAATGGTTGAGGTAATCAGATTCGGATGATGAGTTTAACGTCGAAGAAGAAATTGATGACATCAATGTAACTATTACTCAGTGGGGTTGAACGTTAAACTGCAGATGCCATTCGTATTGATAAGCTTGAAAAAGAAGTTAACACACTCCAAAATTATCTTCGAGTATAAAAGTATGAACTTCAAGCCCAAAAGACCAAGTTGGATGAAGAGTCTTAGTTGATCCCCATCCTGCAAACTCATAGTCCCACTAGATAGTGATCTATTTAGTCTTTGGAAGCTTTTTATTTTGTTCAAACTATTGTTATAAATCTATTGTGTTGATCTTATATAGGTAGATGTTATATACTTATCTTTTGATATTATGTTTGTTATTTTTGATGCATTCAAAAAGGGAAAGAATATGCAATATATAGTGTATGTATGATTAATGCATATGTGGTATATGATATATGTGGTATATGGTATATGTTTGATTGATGCTTAAGATTCTCATGAGAATATATGTATTGTGAGATATGCATGTGAGTAGTGATTGTGAGATAAATAATTATGTGTTATATGTGTAAAAGGGTGCATATGTTGATGGAGAGATTGAATTAGATAAGATGAACTTCATGTTAGCATATTCATATATTGAAGGAGAGCATAAATGTATTTACTAAGGGGAAGAATGTCATTTTTCAAACAAAATGACATAAAGAGATTGTTAGAATGTAAAGCGTTTTGATGAAGTGAAAATATGTTTGAAAAAGGTTAAAGGAGGTACTCTATACGCTGGAAAGATAACAAAATAGAAAACCACAATGTAAGATATCGATCTCTTACATAGATCCAATATGTATACTTCAGTCTCTGAAATGAGACATAGATCTATCTATGTAAGAAGTATACAAAACTGAAACTACGATGTAGGACATCGATCTGTCACATAGATATATCTTTGTAGGTAAGCTGCAAAATTAAAACTACACTGTAAGACATCGATCTCTCAGTCTTCTTAAAATAGATCAATCGATGTGACTTCAATCTCCAATCTTACCCAAATTGATTATGGACTTTTCCCCAACATCTATAATTTCTGTATTGACTTTTGTAAGCATGCCTAAGATATTTTAGGGTGTCTATGTAGAATCAAAATCAACTCTAGAATGGTTGAAGATTATTTAGACCTCTATTACGCAATTGATGGTAAAAATGACTTTAATGGAGGCTACAAAAACACGGTACAACTCTATTATATATTGAAGAAGCTTTGATAAAGAATTCACATACTTTCATCCTCTTCAAGCTTCATCTCGTATTGTTGTAAAAAACTCTAAAAGACGCAAAAGTGTTTAAAGTCTATTAAGCCCTTGTTGTTTGGCTTTTGTTGTTGTATTTTGAGAGTGATAGTTTCGCACAAGAGAAACTAAGCGTATTTGGTCTATTCCTTATGCTCTATATTATTTTGAAAGTGTATATCCACTACTTCTCCAAAACCCACTTGGTGAAAGTTTTTTGATATAATTTTATCGTAGTTGTGAAAGAGAAAGAGTTGTTTCTTGCTTGTAATTGCTATAGTTGACGTTACACAAAGTGTTTGTGTAATAAATAATTGTTGTTGTAGTTTTTGTTGTTAGGTCCGAAATACACTCTAGAGGGGGTGAATAGAGTGTTTGGCTCTTTTGCGGAATTTTCTCGTTTGGCTCAGCTCAAAAAATATTCAAAATCAGAGCAAGATTGGGAGATGAGAAGTAATGAATGAGTACACCGGATATAGAGTGGTTCGAATCGTAAATGATTCTACTCCACTACCACTTTGTTTCCAAAGTGGATTTTCAACAACTACTCTTCTTATTAAAGACAATAAGAACAACTACAACAACACTTACATTAACACCTTAGTGTAAGCACCAACAACAACAACTTCTTGCACAAAACACTCTTGTGCAACTACAGCAACTACAGCTCTTAGCAAGAAAAACTTCTTGCTACCTCACAACTTCAACAAAGTTCCCTCAAGAACTTCTCACAGTAGGTTGAAGAAATATAGTAAGGTTCACACTTTCTCACTAGTCTAAGCACAAGCAAGAGATCAAATATTTATGGTTCCTCTTGTACTTGACTCTTCTTTCTCTCAATGTACAACAATGAAGGACAAAGAAAAGCTAAACAAGATTTGAACAAATTTACAAGTACGAGAGAACTATACAACAATGAAAGATGAAGCTAGATGATGTTCAAAGTGTGTTTTTGCTTCATCCAATCCTCTTCTATTTATAGATGAAGTTGATCACGTTTTTGAGGCTCTCCACCAAGTCTTCATCTTCAAAAATGTCAAGATAGTGTCCAAATAGTCTTTAGCCACCCTATGGAGTGATTTGATCTTGAATAGCCACCCTAGAAAATCTTAGACATGGTTAAAATAGTCAAGGAAGCATGTAGTATATTGGGTTAAAGTCCACAAGAAGTTTGAGCAAGATTGGAGAGAGAAAACATCATAGATCTCCTTGGATTTTGTTCCAACGTTCAAAAACTTTTGACTTCTGGAGACATTGATCGATCCACGTGCCAGAGCTGAGAGATCGACGTCTCTCAGAATGACGTCGATCGATCGACATCTGCCTGGCTGAGAGATCGACGTCTCTCAGAATGACGTCGTTCGATCGACGTCTGCTTGGCTGAGAGATCGACGTCTCTCAGAATGACGTCGATCGACCGACGTCTCTCAGAATGACGTCGTTCGATCGACGTCTGCCTGGCTGAGAGATCGACGTCTCTCAAAATAACGTCGATCGATCGACGTCTCCTAGTCTGAGAGATCGACGTCTCTCAGAATGACGCCGATCGATCGACGTCTCCTAGACTGAGAGATCGACGTCTCTCAGAATTACGTCGATCGATCGACGTACCTTTAGTTGAGAGATCGACGTCTCTCAGAAACACGTCGATCGATCCACGTCTCTTGGCTGAGAGAGTGACGTGGATCTGAGAGCTCAAACGTTTACAAAACTTCACATGGATCGATCCATGTGCCTCCCTAAGGGGCTGATGTATACTTCAACCAATCCATGAGAGATTTACGTCTCGCAATATGTTTTTCTCAATTTGCTTCAAACTCAAAGTATGAAATTCCATCTTAGTCCTTTTAAAACATCTTTTTGTATCATCAAAACATTTTATAATCTAACAATCTCCCCCTTTTTGATGATTTCAAAACCAAGATTCTAAAAGATGTTTTTGCTTCATTTTAACTGTTTGAATGTTTCAAACTTGAAAAATATCAATCTCCCCCTAAGTATATGCACTTTATACCTTCAACATAATCAACGTGAACAAGATTTTACAACTCCAATCAAAATACTTTTCTTTAAAATTTGCTCCCCCTCAACCAAACATATATCAACAACCCAACTTCCTTAAACCAAACATGTATCAATAACTCATCTTTTAAACATGCTCATTTTCATTTTACCAGCAAGATTCCAAGTTCCAAACTTACCTCATTTTACCATCTACCAAAAAAATTATCTCATCAAGCAATAAACAACTTTAGCAAATAAGCCAGAATAACTTTAACAAATAAGCCAATAGCCACTATCCATTTTCTCCCCCTTTTTGAAAGCATCAAAAATAATAAGCAGAATTACTTCATTAAATTCAAATTCACAGCCAAGTTTTACGACTAGCAAGACATACTAAGCCAGAACAAGAAGCGGGCTAAAAAAAACACCCTAGTCTTCATCAGAAGAGAACGTGATGCAAGGAATGTAAGCTTTCATCTTTGCCTTGAGCTTTGCAAATCTTGACTCATGTACGGACACCTTGCTGTGAAGCTCCCCAACCTCTTGTTGAAGACTAGCAACTTGAGCTTGAAGTTCTGGGACATTTGAGCTCAAGCCACTTGGTTCTTCTTGAGTATCCAGTTCAGGAATGGGTGGCTCACCCGGAAGGTCTTTGTCTTCTCTTGCTTCCTCCTCTTGTTCTCTCCTCATTGATTCTCTTCTAGACTTAAGTATTTGTTGAATTTTGACTTTATCATAAAAATCCTTGTGCGTTATGTTGTCAACATCCGTGTCATCCACATAAATACCCGACTTCACAAGCATCCTATAAATAAGGTTACTATAGGGAAGGGCTTTGTTTTGTTTGGTTGCGGATTCGGTAACATTTGTCATAAAAAGCTCCCCAAAGTTAACCTTCTCACGGTTGGCTATTCTGAATGCTATTTAAAAGTCTAGGTTACTTTGTTAGTGTATGTGCCCTAGGCCATGATTTGGATATTTATGTTATACATTTATTATTAATAAAAGAGGTTTTATTATCATTATTGTTGGTTAGTATGTCACACAATTTTGATATATGTCCCTGATTCATTATTGTTATAGAGATAAAATAATTTATAATCAATATGCGTATTGATTTGATAATCATGAGATGATTATATGTATGGTGATACGAATCAATCTCATAGATACTTGTTAGAGAACAGTGTATTGGATAGACCCATCATGAGATTACTACATGGATTAGCGTCATAAGTAAATCTCATGATAGTCATGTTTTAATCCTTTGACTTGAGATTGTCATAGTTTCCAACATAAGGACTATTATATTTTGACATGATCAAACGTTATCTGTAACTGGATAATAATAAAGGTCATGATTGAATGTGATAGAAATTATATAGAAGATATTGAATAATCAAGATAGAATTTGTCCCTCTCTTTTGAGAGAGATATCTTTGGGCCCCTCGATTAGTGAGACTGTGAAATGCATGGCCGTGCTCAAATGAATTGATAGTGTGATCAATATCATTTGTTTTATAAGTCTACTTAGAGATCGAGTAATCATATGTTTGAACAATATAATTATGACGCTGACCATGACTTATGTTCAAACTAGATATCGTGTGAAAAAGGGATTAATGCATGTGCTATTATTAGGCTAATTGGATTGTACTCGTATTAATTGGGTAGTCGTAATGCCTTGCTAGAGGCCAATTACGACTTGTTGGTTTAATAGAGATTTAATTAACTACCAATTAATATGGGCCTATCGGGTCACACACAAGAATGCGTATGGCTGAGATTAATAATATTAATAATATTAATATGGGATATTAATTATTATTATTGTTATTATTATTATTATTATTATTATTATTATTATTATTATTATTATTATTATTGCTTTTAATATTAATAATATTAATATTGGATATTAATTATTATTATTATGATTTTCGTTTTTTAGTGATTATATATAATGCATTATCGGATAATAACGAGAGAATCTGTATCTGATATGGATTTTGAATATCTTGATAGAATCCATATTTGATATGGATTTTGATTGGCATCAGCTAATTCGATTGGGACTCGGATTTTGATGTCCATATATGTATATATATATCTGTGTATCTCGTATAGAGAAGACAGGCGAAAACCAACAGAAAACAAAACCCTAGAATCGTTTTTGTGAAAAACCGAGTTCTTCAGCCGCGCCGTTTGAAGAGCTAGCACTCCGGGCGGAAGCGTTCGTGTGGATACCGACAGAGAGTGTTCGTGATTTCGCACCTCTTCCATCTGCATATTTCGAATCTACGGAGGTAATTTTTGATTTCTTTTGTTGAACTAAACGAACAACATGAATCCTTGGTAGGAAATCGGAGACCAAGTTTTGTTTTTTCGCTGTGCGTTTTGCAGTGATCTCGTTTGATTTCCTAACATACTTGGCAATTTGGCAGATTTACCATTTATACAAAATTTAACAATTGCAAGAAGCGTACGATAAACTAAGAGCATATCATTTGTATTTTTACTGGGATGGAAGCCTAAGAATGACTTCACTTCATCTTCAGATACTTTCCACCTAGCCGCATCCCATTTCCACGCATCAAACTCAAAGTACCCTTCGTTGGGTACACCAATCAAGTCACTAATTTTTTCAACTTTCCATTTAATATGATGTCCATTAATAACGAAATGTAGAGCTAAAGGAAGGCCATTTATGTATTCAATCCATAAATTGGCATAAAAGAGTCTAGTATACTTAGTGGACATTTTTGACATCTCATTCTCATTCCATATACTCCTCCATTCTTGAACATCTAACCACACAATGATAGGACTTAGATCATTATTGCTTAGAATATCATTTATTCTAAGCAATTTGAGTGGGATGATGGTTCTCTCATCATCGTCCCATTTATCATATAATATTTGAGAGTGTCTAGTGATATACTTTACCTGCCCTGGGGGTAGGGGTTCCGTCAAAGCATCCTTAGCATCTTTGGCTTTGATCCAATGAAAGTTGGAGAGAGTTAGCCCACTTCTAATCTCAGCAAGAATTTGTCCTTGTTTCATATCCATAGTTTGTTTTGTTCTAGGTTGAGGGGTTTGTCCTTGAGAAGGATTGCTTGAACCTTCTCCTCCTCCCCTAGAAGATCTTGGCCTCTTGGTTGTGTTTTTTCTCCTTGAAGACATTTTTAGAATTTAGGGCACGAGATTTTGGAGATTTTCTAGAGAAGGATGAAAGATTTGAATGGAGAAGATGAAAATCAAGTGTAGAGATGAAGATGTTTTGATTTGGAGATGAAATTGAAGAGAGGAAGGGCTTTTGGAGAGGGAGGCGTAGAAAATGTAGGGTTTCAGCCGCTTGTTGATGGTGGAAATGAGAAAGGGTTTTGCGTTTTTGAGGCTTTTAAGGCTGCAGAATCCGACGACGTCGATCGATCGACGTCAGAGATCGACGTACGTCGATCTTTTGTTTTGATACGTCGATCGATCGATGTATGTTGGTTTTTGAAATTTTCAATTTTAACCCTCTAAACAATGTTTATCATCCCTAATCTTGTTCTAATGGATTCAAATGTCTCAGTAGGAAGGAATTTTGTGAATATATCCGCTAGTTGGTCATTTGTTGGGACAAATTCAACGTATACCAATTCTTTTTGAATACAATCTCTTATAAAGTGATGTCTCACTTCTATATGTTTGGTCCTACTATGATGTACCGGGTTTTGCGCTATACTTATGGCTGATGTGTTGTCACATAGGATGAGAACTTTATCAAACTTAACATTATAATCGTTTAAAGTGTTGATCATCCAAAGTAGTTGTGCACAACACGAAGCGGTCGATACATATTCGGATTCCGCCGTTGAAAGTGACACACTATTTTGTTTCTTGGAGAACCAAGAAACTAAGCAATCTCCAAGGAATCGGCATGTCCCGAAGGTGCTTTTCCTATCAACGAGATTTCTTGCATGAGTCACTATACCCTCTTAAATCAAAACATCCATTTTTGAGATAAAACAATCCACAATTCAAAGTTCCTTTCAAATACCTAAAGATACGTTTAATGGCAACTAAATGCGATTCCTTAGGCATACTTTGAAATCTAGCATATAAGCACACATCATGCAAAATATCCGGTCTACTAGCAGTTAGATAAAGTAAACTACCAATCATACCCCTATATTTGGTTACCTCAACCGGCTTTCCTTTTATGTCTTTGTCAAGCTTTGTACTTGTGCTCATAGGTGTGCTTATACTTCTTCCATCCTCAAATTTGTACTTCTTGAGCAAATCCTTAGTATACTTCGTTTGAGATATATACACTCCATCTTGAGTTTGTTTGATTTGAAGACCAAGAAAGTAGTTGAGTTCACCCATCATGCTCATTTCAAATTCTCCTTCCATCAGTTTTGCAAAATGCTCACAAAGAGAATCATCAGTAGTACCAAATATAATATCATCCACATAAATTTGAACAAGCAATTGATGGTTTCCTTGTTCTTTAATAAAAAGAGTAGTGTCGACTTTTCCTCTTGAAAACTCATTTTCAAGAAGGAAGTTACTTAATCTATCATACCAAGCCCTAGGAGCTTGCTTAAGTCCATAAAGGGCCTTTTTGAGTTTAAAAACATGATTTGGATAATCATGATTTTCAAACCCGAGAGGTTGAGCTAGATAGATCTCTTCTTGAATTATTCCATTCAAGAATGCAGATTTCACATCCATTTGATATAGTTTGAAATCCTTATAGCATGCATATGCTAATAGCATTCTAATAGCTTCTAACCTAGCTACGGGGGCAAAGGTCTCATCATAGTATATGCCTTCCTCTTGCCTATATCCTTGGGCTACTAACCTAGCTTTGTTTCTAATGATGTTTCCTTTATCATCCATTTGTTTCTAAATACCCATTTAGTGCCAATTACGGGATGATCACTAGGTTTAACAACTAATTCCCAAACATCACTTCTTTCAAATTGATTTAATTTTTCTTACATGGCTAATACTCAATCTTCATCATTTATTGCCTCTTTTATATTTTTAGGCTCAACTTTTGAAATAAAGTCGTTTTCATTGAATTTCCTCCTGGTCATTATGCCTTGGCCAGTTTTCCCTAGTATTAACTCTTTTGGGTGATCTTTCGTATACTTATATGAATCCGGTAAATTTGAAGTATCTCCTCCTACTTCTTCATCTTCAACCTTAGGTTCAAGGGGATCAATCCTAAGGTCAATAACAATATTACCTTTTGGATTCTCAAATTTCTCTATATGACTTACTTCGATTATTTCATCATCATCATCATCATTAATGTTTGATTTATCCTCAATGAGTTCACTAAACTTGACATGAATTGATTCTTCAACTTTCATGCTTCTTTTATTATATACTCTAAATGCGTTGCTATTTTGAGCATAACCCATAAAGATTCCTTCATTCGCATTGAACTCGAGTTTATACAAGTTATCTTTGGTGTTAAATATAAAGCACTTACAACCAAATACCTTGAAATAACCAATATTTGGTACTCTACCTTTCCAAAGCTCATAAGGAGTCTTTTTGAGAAATGGTCTCAAATAAACTCTATTAATCACATGACAAGCGGTATTTACGGCTTCGGCCCAAAAATACTTGGGTAGCTCAAATTCGTTTAGCATGGCTCTACTCATTTATTGAAGTGTTCTATTTTTCCTTTCCGCAACATCGTTTTGTTGAGGAGTTCTTGGAGCTGAAAAATTGTGTCCATACCCTTTGGATACACAAAATTCTTGAAATTCTCCATCAAACTCACCACCTCTACTAATTTCCTTAATTGTGAGTTCTGTTTGATTTTCTAATCTCTTAAAAAGTTTTATAAATTCTTGGCATGCATCATTCTTTTTAGCTAAGAACATTACCCAAGTGTATCTAGAGAAGTCATCTATTACCACAGAGGTGTAATGTTTTCCACTTAGACTTGCCATACCAATATTCCCATACAAATCCATATGAAGCAATTGTAGAGGTTTGGTGGTGGAGATTTCACTTTTGGGCTTGGAGCTTGTTTTAACAAGCTTTGCCTTTTGACAAGTGAAGCCATGGTTTTTGAAATTTAATTTTGGAAGACCTTGGACTTTTTCATTTTTGCAAATCTCTTTAAAATTTTTAAAACTAATGTGTCCAAGTCGTCTATGCCATAGTTGAGTCAAATCATTTTTGGCAACTAGGCAAGAAACATTTTGTGATATCAAATCATGTGTGCTAAATTTGTAAACATCATTTTACGTATAGCATCAAAAACAATCTTATCGTTCTTTTTCACAAAACATTTTCTTTTCAAATTTCAATTTGAAAATTAGCATCACATAGTTGGCTAACACTTATCAAATTATACTTAGGCCCTTCTACATATAGTACATTATTAATAATAAAGGAAGAGTTACCAATTTCTCCATGTCCAAGGATTTTGGCACTCCCATTGCCAAAATGCACCGTTCCACCATCTTGGAGCTTGAGCTTGGTGAACAACGTCTTGTCTCCTATCATGTGAGTTGAACATCCGCTGTCCATAAGCCATTTGGTTCCTTCTTCTTTGGCTACTCCATTTATCTTGAGAGCCTACAAAACCGAAAGATGTCTGCATTGGTACCCTTTGATGGTTGGGTCCTTTAGGGTTAGTTTGTCGACCCTTAGACTTCCAAACATATGTACTTCCAAATCTAGCGCTACATGCTTTCTTCACATGTCCTAGTTTGTAGCAATAAAAACAAGTGGGTACATGCCTTGGTTTAGAAGGTGATGAATTTTGTTGTGTTTTTCTATTATTTGCCCTTTTCTTTAAGGACTTGGGTTTAATAGAAGAAAGTGATGAATTAAATCCTAAACCGGATTTATCATTTCCAATTCTTTGATTTCCAAGTAGTATGTCTAAATTATTTTTACCATTTGTTAGTCTAACTTTAGTTTCTCACATTCTTTTTAATTTCTACATTTTCAAGAGCTACGGTTTTATGCATGGTGAGTATGATGTCATGCTCTTACAACATCAAAATATTCTTGTCATGCAAGCTCTTATTTTCTAAGATGCATTTCTTGAACTCTTTCTTCAAATGCTTATATTTGAAATTCAATTTTTCAAAGTCATCTTGCAAATCTCCTATTTCATCATGCAAATTTGAAGGATTAGAATTTACCTCAAGATTATCTTCAATTGCCATGAGACAAATATGTTGAATCTTTGGATTGTCAACTATTGCAACAAGTCCAACACCTTGATCTTCACTCTCTTCTCCTTCCGATTCCGAAAGAAGATCATCCCACGTGGTTACCTCCGCATTGAGGGCTTTCTTCTTGTGAGGAAAGACCTTCTTCTCTTGCTTTTGCGGCTCTTTTACGTGGCAATCGGCAATGAAATGACCGGGTCGACCACATCTATAGCAATTTTCACTTGCTTCCTTTTCTTTAGATGGTCTTTTGAAAAACTTTCTTGCTTGAGCTTTGTTTCTAGTTGCCATTCTTCTAAATTTTCTTACTAGAAGGGCAACTTCCTCATCCGATTCATCGGACTCTACCACCAATCCTTTGTGTGATGTTTGTGTGGGCTTGATAGGGTTCATCATATTTTGTTCATCAATAAGAATTTCATGAGTAAGAAGATTACCGGATAGCTCATCAAGAGTAAGAGTCTTGAGATTCTTTGATTTGGTGATGGCGGTGACTTTGGGTGTCCATTCTCTTGGCATGGAGTTGAGAGGAGTTTTGAGACAAGGTCTTCATTTGAGATTTTCTTGTCCACCATGGAGAGTTGATTCACTATTCGTGTGAATCGATCGATTGTCTCCTATATCTTTTCACCGCTCTTCATTCTGAACATCTCATATTCCTTCATGAGCATGAGTCTTTTGGCCATTCTTACTTGCTCAGTTCCTTCATGTATCATTTCAAGCCTTTTCCATGCCTCATGGGCTGTTTCAAGACCTTGAAGTCTTATGAGCTCGGTGGTGGTGAGAGCACTTGAGAGAATATCAAATGCTTTGCCATTGATGGCAAATTTTATTTTTTCTTCGTCGGTGTAGTCATCCTCATCTTTGAACATTGATTGTCCTTTTGTGTTGGTAATCATATATCAAATCCACAGCCTTTCAAATGATTGATCATTCGAAATTTCCATAAAGAATAATTTTGGGCATCAAACATAGGTGCTTTAGTGTTTGATCCGGAAAAATAGTGCAGTAGGCTTAGGAGATGAAGTGTGGGAGGAAGAGGTTGAGGTAGAGGTTGTCATTGCCATGATCTTTGACTTTGCTACTTGCAAAGATAGTGTTCAGAAAAAGGGTTTTGAGTGATTTCAAAATGCATGATTTAAATAACGGGTTACAAAGAAATGCATGACATATTTTATGATATAACACGTTGTCGCATGAAAGTTGCCTTATATAGTTCTTATCTAATGTTGCCGTACTAGCGAGCCATGAAGCTTTAAATCTTACATCAAATGGAAAACATTTGTTGTGTTTGTACTATTTTCAGGTGCCACCATTAATGAACTAAACTAGTTCATTAAGTGAAGTACTTAGTTAATTAAACTAAGTAGTTCATTAAAGAAAGCAACATTTGGACAAGGCACAAAGGCAACAAGACTAAGAAAGGAAAGTCTCTTCCTCCTCTCACCACACATATACACGCATATATATATATATATATATATATATATATATATATATATATATTTAGATTTTTTTTGAAAAAGACACATACACATTTATTCCAACATACTACCGACACGTTATATATTTTACGTATGTACGTTAACGTCACACCACCACACTTAACTCATATTTATGAGTATATTCATGTCTTATATCATATGATATAAGTCATGGTGATGACAAATTAAATACGACACGTTAAAAGGTTCTAAACCGACAATTGTCGTATCGGGCGAATACCGAAACTTTGCCAACATGTCACGTACTTGCTATAAATAGATGGCCAGCCCCTACACTTCAAAAATACTCATAAATTTCGTGCCTATGATGATAATTCCAGCCATAAAATCATTCCATGTTGGCACACACAAATCACCCCACATTAAGGCCAAATTGTGGAGATTCCAATTTTAATTTTGTCACATGTTAATGGTGCCACTTTAGACCAGATAAGTGCTGAGAATGAAAGTTTATATTATATATATATTATGTGTAACATAATGTATATAACATGTGCAAAAAGTTAGAATTTAATTAGAGAAAAATTAGGTAATCGATAAACATCGAAAATTTGGTTTTCTACGTACACAACACATGGAACATTTTTGGCACATCATATGACACGTATCTAGACACTTTTTACATATTTCATACATCTTGAAGTGTTCTAGAAAATTAAATTAAGGGCTGATTGGAATATACCATGTGTGTATTATTAAATGTGCACTATTTTACAAATTTTGCAAAAATAAAATTCAGCACATGTATATACATATCATACACGCCTATACAGCTGAGATGGAGCATATGTGGAGCCTTTTTGGAATATTGATTGGTCAAGAATCAAGAATACAACGTTGGTGACACAAAGAAAGAAGCTACACAAGGTAACATTTTAAATCTTGTCACAATTGTGACACATGCTAAAAATTCAGCATGTGTGCTAATGGTTGGCGTTTTTAATGTCATTATAAGACATATTTTACTTCTTGATTAAGGTGGATTGATTGGAAGATGATTTGAAAGTATTTTGAATAAGTTATGTAATTAAAATTGTGATATTTTGAATATCACACATGCTGAAAATTTTAGCATGTGTAGGAGTGTGCATGGCCGAATTTTAGGCCATATTATTGTCTAGTTTTTATTCCATAAAAGATGAGAATATTGCATACTAAATGATGATTGAATTTTTGGATTAAATCAATGCAAAATAGGCAATATTTTGAATAAGAGGTGGATGTTACACATGCTAAAATTTCAGCATGTGCAAGACATGTCATGGGCGATTTTTTCATCCTATTTTGGAGAAAATTGTCTTGCTTAATTTATGTGATGATCTTGTGAATTATGGCAACTATTTTATGATGATTTTGGCACATGTTTTAAGTGGTATTCTCAGATTTTCCAAGTCATCAAATGATGACAACATTCAACCTATCAATGAGTGCCAAGTAAGGAAAAGTTAAATGGTCATCCAATGAGAACATACCAAGTAAGCAAGATCATGTCACAATGATGCCACACATTCTTCCAAGGACTTAGAAGATAATTTTCAAGAGGAGAAGAACTCCAAGGGGGCAGCCAACACATGTTAAAAACAAGGAAGAAGAGAAAAAACAAGAACAAGAACCAGAGTTGCAAATTCAAAGATCAAAAGTGTTATAGCCTTCTTCTTCTATACTCTCTTTGTTTGTTCTTCTTCTTGAAAGCCTATTGTACTTATATTCATATTCTTGAATAGGCTTCTCTTAGACCACCACACATTCTATATCTTTGTAAAAGATTGATCAAGGTGTGATCAATCTTCAATCTTGCAAGGTGGTGGTGTTCATGCGAATTGTATTCATCGTACAAGATTTGTAAAGGGTTGGAGTTGGTGTGTAACTCCATCAACCCTGTGGTAAGGTGTTTTTGAGTTGTGTGATTAGTGTGAACCGAGGAAGGTGTTCCTCGAAGACTGGAGTAGGTTGTTGATAACTGAACTAGTATAAAATTCTTGGTGTCATTTATTTTCAGCACTGATTTTCTGTTTCAGCACTGTTTACTGTTTTTAATCACGTCTGTAAAAATAGTGAACGAATTTCAAAAATCACGAAACTTTCAGGAAACATAGGCACACGTTTCAAGGTTCTTTTTGCACAAGTTTTAACCCTTTTGGACAAGTATAAGTCACCCAAACGTCCAAAGTTCTGAGACTAGTGCAGTCTGATTTTCAGGCTTGCAAAGGTTGAGACTTTGATTATATTTGACTAACTTCCCAAAAGCATTTTTCAAAACTGTTTCAAACCATTTAAATAAAACTTATAATGGATTAGTCTTTAAATTTTCAGATCATTTGGAGTTACACACAAATAGGAATAAATTTTTCAAATTAGTCTACCGGTTCTGGCAGATTTGTGCAATCTAACCACCAGCAATTTTTGAAGGGGTTAGAGGTTGAACTTAAATCTGAAACTTTTAGGAGACACCAATAACATCTAAGGCTAAGTTCTCTCAAAATTTCAGAATTTTTGAAGACCTACAACCTAGTTTTAAAAACGTTTTAAAACTAGTCCTGAAAACATAAACTGTTTTCAGAAGTTGGGTTCTTGAGTCAAAATCATTTTAAAAACCAAATTTTCCGCACCCACTATTCAACCCCCCTTCTAGTGGTGCCTTGCAGATCCTTCAGATAGGCCAAGCAATCAAGGTTAGGCTCTGATACCAATTGTTAGGTCTGAAATACACTCTAAAGGAGGGGGAATAAAGTGTTTGGCTCTTTTCCGGAATTTTCTCGTTTGGCTCAACTCAAAAAATATTCAAAATCAGAGCAAGAATGGGAGATGAGAAGTAATGAATGAGTACACCGGATATAGAGTGGTTTGAATCGTAAATGATTCTACTCCACTACCACTTTGTTTTCAAAGTGGATTTCAACAACTACTCTTCTTATTAAAGACAATAAGAACAACTACAACAACACTTACACTAACACCTTAGTGTAAGCACCAACAACAGCAACTTCTTGCACAAAACACTCTTGTGCAACTACAGCAACTACAGCTCTTAGCAAGAAAAACTTCTTGCTACCTCACAACTTCAACAAAGTTCTCTCAAGAACTTCTCACAGTAGGTTGAAGAAATATAGTAAGGTTCACACTTTCTCACTAGTCTAAGCACAAGCAAGAGATCAAATATTTATGGTTCCTCTTATACTTGACTCTTCTTTCTCTCAATGTACAACAATGAAGTGCAAAGAAAAGCTAAACAAGCTTTGAACAAATTTACAAGTATGAGAGAACTATACAACAATGAAAGATGAAGCTAGATGATGTTCAAAGTGCGTTTTTGCTTCTTCCAAGCCTCTTCTATTTATAGATGAATTTGGCCACGTTTTTGAGGCTCTCCACCAGGTCTTCATCTTCAAAAATGTCAAGATAGTGTCCAAATAGTCTTTAGCCACCCTATGGAGTGATTTGATCTTGAATAGCCACCCTAGAGAATATTAGACATGGTTAAAATAGTCAAGGAAGCATGTAGTATGTTGGGTTAAAGTCCACAAGAAGTTTGAGCAAGATTGGAGAGAGAAAACATCATGGATCTCCTTTGGATTTTGTTCCAACGTTCAAAAACTTTTGACTTCTGGAGACATCGATCGATCCACGTGCCAGAGCTGAGAGATCGACGTCTCTTAGAATGACGTCGATCGATTCACATGCCAGAGCTGAGAGATCGACATCTCTTAGAATGACGTTGATCAATCGACGTCTGCCTGGCTGAGAGATCGACGTCTCTCAGAATGACGTCGATCGATCAACGTCTCCTAGACTGAGAGATCGGCGTCTCTCAGAATGACGTCGATCGATCGACGTCTCCTAGGCTGAGAGATCGACGTCTCTCAGAAGTACGTCGATCGATCGACGTACATTTAGCTGAGAGATCGACGTCTTACGTCGATCGATCCACGTCTCTTGGCTGAGAGATTGACGTGGATCTGAGAGCTCAAGCGTTTACAAAACTTCACATGGATCGATCCATGTGCCTCCCTAAGGGGCTGATGTATACTTCAACCGATCCATGAGAGATTTACGTATCGCAATATGTTTTTCTCAATTTGATTCAAACTCAAAGTGTGAAATTCCATCTTAGTCCTTTTAAAACATATTTTTATATCATCAAAACATTTTATAATCTAACATTTGTTGCACTAAGTGTAGTGCAAGTGTTGCTGTTGTTATTTTTGTTTCATTTTGAAGGTATAAGAAAAGTTGTTGAAAATCCACTTTAGAAACAAAGTGATAATAGAGTAGAATCAAATAAATTCAAACCACTCTATATCGTGTGTCTTGATTAATTGTGTCTCATGCTAATGTTTCTTACTTTTGGAGAACATTTTGAGTTGGGTTGAGCAAAATCGAGAAAAACCCGAAAACAACCTCTTGCATAAAGTGTAGAGTAATATTGCGTATATCGGAGCGCAAAGCGATTTGGCATCTCTTCGGATCTTTCACAAACGCGAGAACCTATTGCACCGAGAAGGCTCTGACCGTCACTAGAAGCCAACATAGTTGCACTCTCTAAAAACGTAACGAAGGTTAGTTAAAGACATAGTTATTACCCTTTTTCCCGGTCGCCAACAAGATGATTAGCCGTTAACTATCACGTTTCATTTAATCAATAAAATAAATAATCTCTTTTGTAAATAAAGTATAGAATCGGTGATCATATATGACCAGACAAATGACCAGGTGACGGTGATCATATATTTATGTTTATATCCTTTGTCGACTAGAAAACCAACCCCGTCAAGAGCTAAATTATTATTGATTTTTCAATTCTTGGACCAAATGAAGAGATGAGTCTAGGATTTTTCATGTAACACTAATAAAGAAATGTAACACTAATAAAGAAATCCCAACAGATTAAACTTAACTTGACCAGGCTTCCCAAGTCATTCTTTGCCGTATGATGAATCATTAGTACCTTTTCGATAGTTCTGAAGAAGGGAAGTGAATGCAGATAATTTTCAAATCCTTCTAAATAGTGTCATTTTCGATAAGGTATGAGCTTTGCTGGTGAACCCGATAATTCAAATGCCTACATTGGGAAAGTGCAGCCAAGCATCTTAATTATTTTTGCCCACATAATCCCATAAAATACTCGTTTAATACTATGTCAAATTGTTACATCCTTTAAATAAGTATGATAATTCAAATGCCTACACGTATGTATACTGTTGGAATATGTTAGAGTTTTGATGATTTGCACAATTGACACTTCAAACGCCTACATAAGGCGCTTTATGTGAAGTGGTTGGACTGCAGTACACTTCGAACGCCTAGATTAGGCGCTTTATGTGAAGTGTCTTGATATCCGCACACTTCGAACGCCTAGATTACGGGCTTTATGTGAAGTGTCTTGATGCCTGCACACTTCGAACGCCTAGATTAGACGCTTTATGTAAAGTGTCTGGATGTCCGCGCACTTCGAACGCCTACATTAGGCGCTTCATGTGAAGTTTCTGGATGCCCGCACACTTCCAACGCCTACATTAGGCACTTCATGTGTTTGAAAAAAAAGGCAGTATACTTTGAACGCCTACATTAGGTGCTTCATGTGTATAACTAAGTCAAAAGTACTTTTTCCCCCAAAATGGGCACGTACATCAAGCTACTTTTTGATAAAAGTCAGAACTACTTCGAACAAGCATGAAGGCTGTGATTAGGCGCTTCATGTGACTTCGAACGCATTCAGCTGCCCACTTAAGGCGCTTTATGTGACATCGAACGCCTGTTCAATTTCATATAAAACACTCCATGTCACATTGAACGCCTGTTCATTAAATAGATTAGGCGCTTCATGTGACCAACGTTACAAAAGTCTTATGCTTTACTTTCTAACATTATTTGGCTTTTTGTACCCTCTCTTTTAGTGCTATTGCTACAGGTTCTCTCTCATTGTTGAGAGGATGATCTTTCCTCTTTAAGCTTTCAACAAGAAAAGGTTGCTACCAGCCAAGAGAAGATCTCCAATGAAGAGAACATGCCATCACAAGAAGACAAAGCCCATTATTGACTCTGTAGAAGATTTCAAACGGGCAGAAAACTCAAGGGAGATAAAACAAGGGTTTCATCTCATTCTTCCCCAACTTTCTATCTTCAAGCTCTCAAGTTTCTCTCAAAGCTCAAGCTCTCAAAATAGTTGTAAATTCGTATATTCTACTTTATTATTGAGAGTTGTATTGTAAAGAAGAAGAATGGTCTTCTTCTTAGTGAGTGAATATTGTGAGAGGCTGTGTAGATTGTTGGTCAAGAAGCAAGGGTGTTTCTTGTTTAAGAAACCCAGACCTTGGAGAGTTAGTTGATAGTGTGGTGGTGCATTATACTCCCTACAAGATTTCTTTGAGGGCAAAGAAGTTCTTTGGAGGCTATACTTCATGGGGTTGGTTTTCTTGTGAATTGTTGGTCAAGAAGCTAGGGTGCTTCTTGTTTGAGAAATCTAGACATTGGAGGGTTAGTTGATAGTGTTGTGGTGCACTATACTCCCTACAAGAATTCTTTGAGGACAAAGAAGTTCTTTGGAGGCTAGACTTCAAGGGGTTAGGTTTCTTGGTTGTGGTCTAGGCATGTTGCCTAGTTTCTCTATTTGTTTGGATTTTGTTTTGATTGTTGTTTCCCCCCAAAGAAATAACAATCCCCATTCAAAATCATTCTTTTGAAAAATCAAGAAGGTAGAGGAGTTGAGTCATTTGACTTGAACCTCTATAGATCTTTGTGTTCTTTACGCTTCTGCAAAGTTTCATTCTTTTCAAGAACACACCCAAGTATTGGTTACACTAAAATAAGAAAATCATTCAAGAAAATATCCATACTTGGTGAACACACTATTCAACCCCCTTCTTGTATGTTCTAAGGGACCTAACAATTGATATCAGAGCCTAATCTTGATTATTTGAGTTCAAATATCAAGATTTGATCTTATAAAGTATGAATCCCTTTAACTTTCTTGATGCAAGTTCTTCAAGTAGTGACGCTTCTAGAAGAAGAAGACAAGAGTCACTACTCCCTTCTACCTCAAGTGAGCAAGTCAAAGTATCCATGTTTGACTCTCTAGACTATCCATTAGACAAGAAAGCTATCAATCTAAAGAAGAAGGCTTTACAAGCAGAGATAGCTCATTGGGAAAATTTATTATCCGGATCTGAGAGCGATGACAAGGAAAATGAGAATAAAGCACTCACGGAGGTCACCGATGATGACCTTGACAAGGAGTTTTATTCTCTTATGGCCATCAAAGACGACATGGAGGTATGCACTATATCCTCACATTATAGATTACAAGATGTTAAGGATGATTTAATGCAAGAAATTGACTTTTTAGAACTAAAATATAAACGTGTCAAAAAGGAGTTTAAAGCATGCATATATGAATACAATGACACAGTAGAAAATCATATTGCATTGCAACTTGAGAATGAGATTTTGCTAACAATGCATATGATAGCACTAGAGGAGAAGCATGATTTGATAAAATCATCCATCTCTCAAAAAACCTTTAAGAATAAGAATTCTCAAAAGAAAAGTGCAAATAAAACTAAGGTAGTCAAAGATGCATCCGCACCTATCATGAAACCTAAGGTTAAATCTAGTGTATTGTATGCGTCTAAAAAGGGAAAAATAAATGAACAAGCATCACACTTCATGGAGTCTAAGACTTCCTTGAAAAAGCAAATGCACATGCCTAAGGGAAAGACAAGCTCAACAAAGGTGTCAAAGCCTTTTGTTGAACCTGTGAAAAAAAAACCTTTCTTGATGCCAAAGAAGGTCGTCCCTAAATGGGAATCACGAAATGTACCAATGCACAAGCATGATAATCATCATTATCCACACAAACACATTCCTACATGTTTTCATTGTAATACAAAGGGTCATATAGAAAGAATGTGTAGAGCTAAAAATGATATTATTCACACAAACACATACCTACGTGCTTTTATTGTAATAAAAAGGGTCATGTAGAAAAGGTATATAGAGCTAAAAATAATAAGAATCTTGTGTGGATGCCGAAAGGCGAAGTGAAGGCAACTAACCTTCAAGGACCCAAAATAAAAAGGGTACCAGTTTCATATGGTTCATTTGAAGGCCCTAATTCTAGATGGAGGAACCGATGACAAGATCGTCAAATGGGTCGTGGATAGTGGGTGTTCCAACCATATGACGGAAGACAAAGTCTCTTCCATAGCCTTACTATGCAAGATGGAGGAGTTATCCACTTTGGAGGTAGCAAAGGCCAAATCAAAGGACATAGTATTGTGGGTAACAATTCCTTCTCTCTTACTGACGTTCTATAGGTTGTAGGATCAACGTTTAGCTTGATAAGTGTCAGTCAACTATGTGATGCTAATTATGAAGTTACGTTTTTGAAAATAAAGTGCGTTGTGAAAAAAAAGGATAATACTATCTTATTTGAGGCTTTGAGATTCAAAAACATTTACAAACTTAGCATTAATGATTCGATTTCTCAAAATATATCTTGCCTAGTTGCTAAAAATTATTTGACGCAACTATGGCATAGACATCTCAGACATGTATGTTTTAAAACATTTAAATGTATTTGCGAAAACAATAAAGTCCGAGGCCTTCCAAAAATGAGTTTTGAAAACCATGACTTGTGTGACACTTGTCAAAGGCAAAGCTTGTGAAAACAAGCTTTAAACCAAAGACAAATATATCCACCTCCAAACCCCTACAATTACTACATATAGATTTGTATGGGGATGTTGGAACAAAGAGTTTGGGTGGTAAACATTATACCTTCATGGTAGTAGATGACTATACTCGTTATCATGGGTGATGTTTCTTGCTAAGAAAAATGATGCATGTAGTGAGTTTATGAATTTAAGTAGACGTTTAGAAAATCACATGGGTGACACCATTAAAACCACACGTAGTGATCGTAGTGGTGAGTTTGATGGTGAATTTAAAAGGTTTTGTGAATCCAAAGGATACTCACATGATCTTTCGTTACCTAGAACTCCACAACAAAATGGTGTAGCCGAACGCAAAAATAGAACTCTACAAGAAATGTGTAGAGCAATGTTAAATGAGTTTGGTTTGCCAAAATATTTTTGGGCCGAATCGGTAAATGCCGCTTGCCATGTGATTAATCGTGTATATTTGAGACCATGCCTAAATGTAACACCTTATGAGCTTTGGAATGGAAAAGTTTCCAACATTGGGTATTTCAAAGTGTTTGGTTGCAAGTGTTTCATACTTAACATCAAGGACACTTTGGACAAACTTGACCTCAAAGCGGATGAAGGTATCTTTTTATGCCTCAAACAGTAAAGCATCTCGTGTTTTCAACAAAAGGAGTCAAAAGGTGGAAAAATCAATCCATGTTAAGTTTAATGAGTCACTTAAAGACGAACCTAAACTTAATGCGGATTGTGAATAAAATGAAGATGTGACTCCTCAAGAAGAAATTCTTGGGGACGTTCCAATGATTGATCCTCAACAAGAAATTGTTGATAAGCCTCCAAATGGGAACATCTTCATTGACTTGAGAGTAGAACCTATTGAAGGTACTCCTCCACCTTGTATGCATGAACTTAGTGAGTCAAATAGAAATATTTCTCACGATCATATTGTTGACACACAAAATGTAGAAAGTGCATCTATTATTCCCGAAAATGGAAATTATCTAAATGATGATGATTCGTCAACTTCGGAAAGTGATCATGAGGAAGTTGGAGGAGATGTCTCCAATCTTCCTAGATCTTTCAAGCATAAGAATTCTCACCCACACGAGTTGGTCATAGGTGATTTAAATAGGGGTGTCACCACATGAAGACAATATAGAGAGAACGCATTCGTTTCTCTCATAGAGCCTAAAAATGTCAAAGTTGCACTTCTTGATGAAAATTAGATCTTGGCTATGCAAGAAGAATTAAACCAATTTGAAAGAAGTAATGTTTGGGAATTGGTTCCCAAACCACTTGATCATCCTATTATTGGTACGAAATTGGTATTTCGTAACAAGATGGATGATCAAGGAAATGTCACTAGAAATAAAGCTAGACTAGTTGCTCAAGGATACCGTCAAGAAGAAGGTACTGATTTTGATGAGACATTTGCACCCATAGCACGACTTGAAGCTATTAGAATGTTATTGGCATATGCTTGCTATAGAGATTTTAAACTTTACCAAATGGATGTTAAATCCGCCTTCTTGAATGGTGTTATTCAAGAAGAAGTGTATGTTGCACAACCTCCCGGGTTTGAATGTCATGATTCACTATATCATGCTTTCAAACTTAAAAAGGCTCTTTATGGTCTTAAACAAGCTCCAAGAGCTTGGTACGAGAGGTTAAGTACTTTTCTTCTTAATAATGGATTCTCAAGGGGTAAAGTTGACAATACTTTGTTCATGAAAGAACAAGGTAGAAATCAATTGATTGTACAAGTATATGTTGATGATATTATTTTTGGTGCTAGTAACAATTGTCTTTGTGAGCAATTTGCTAGTTTAATGCAAGGTGAATTCGAGATGAGCATGATGAGAGAGCTAAATTACTTGGATTACAAATCAAGCAAACCGAAGATGGCGTGTATATCTCTCAAACCAAATACACAAAGGACTTGCTGAAGAAGTACAATTTTGGAGAAGGAAGAGAAGTAAACACACCAATGAGCACAAGTGCCAAGCTTGACAAGGATGAGAAAGGAAAGCATGTCGAGGTAACCTTGTATCGTGGTATTATAGGTAGTCTACTTTACTTAACTACGAGTAGACCCGATATTTTACATGCAGTGTGCTTATGTGCTAGATTTCAAAGTGATCCTATGGAAATACATCTAATTACGGTAAAACGTATTCTTAGATACCTTAGATGCACTTTGAAATTCGCGCTATTTTATCCTAAAAATGCGTGTTTTGATTTAAGAGGATATTGTGACTCCGATTATGCGGGGAGTCTTGTTGATAGAAATAGTACATCCGGAACTTGTCAGTTTCTTGGAGATTGTCTTGCTTCTTGGTTTTCTAAGAAACAAAACAGTTTCTCTCTTCCTACGGTGAAATCCGAATATGTGTCGGCCGCCTCTTGTTGTGCACAATTGTTATGGATGACAAACACTTTAAATAATTATAACATTCACTTCTCCAAAATGCCCATTTTGTATGATAACACGTGTGCTATCAACATTGCACAAAGTCCTGTCCAACACAATCGGACTAAGAACATTGAAGTGAGATATCATTTCATCCGTGATTGTGTACAAAAGAACTTGGTTAGTGTGGAATTTGTTCCTACACATGACCAATTAGCAGACATATTCACGAAACCCTTGCCCAGTGATGTATTTACATCAATAAGTAGGTCGGGGTTGCTTAACATGGGTTGCTAATAACCCATCTTAAGTTTTGAGCAATAAAATTTTTGAATTTTCAAAGTCAGTACACATAAGGTGCTTAATCACAGTTAGTTCAGACGTTCAATGTTACATTAAGCTCCTGATGCTAAGAATGTCATACGTTCGAAGTGACATCAGGCGTCCTATATCTCTAAAAACAAGCGTTCAAAGTGGCTTTAAGCACCTTATCCAAACTGGTTCACTTGTTGGAAGTGCCATTAAGCGCTTAATCCACTCATCCACAACCGTTCCAAGTGACTCAGGCATTTCATCCTGAATTATAAAGTCGTTTGATTTCACATTAGGCGCCTTAACCCTAATATTTCACCGTCATACCAGGCGTCTCTTCAGCTTTTCACGCCAATCAAGAGTCATCAATTTCTGCCGCCATTTTCCATTTCTCTCTTCCCCATGTCTAATCCCACTTTTCCCCACCCCTCTCCCATTTCCCAAACATTTTCCTCATCTTCCTCCTCCACTTCATCTTCCTCTCCCAACTCTTTATCTTCCTCCATTAACTTCATCAATTATTTCCACTCTCCCACTACCTCTCTATCTTCCTCTGCCCTGTCTATTTAAATTTCATCCTTCTTTTCATTCACTATCACAAATAACTCTTCCATTCACCTTCTCCCAATAAAATTCAACTTTTTTCCATTACACTCAAAATGGCCTCTGTAGGACCCTCTAAACGCCCACACAGCCACAAACGCAAGAAAACTGCTGGCATTGTGGAACCTCAAGAAATCAAAATTATTCATGAAGGGCTCTCCAAGAAGAACTTTCATTGGATGAAGAAATTTGACTCAAATATCAAAGACTCTCCTCCAAATGTAGACAAAGGTCTACATTTATCACTCCATTCTCACATGCTCTATGAAGAATTGAGGTGTAACAATTGGCCAGTTGTTCCTCTTGAACTGATCTGCTGTAGTGATTTGACTGAGGCTCACAATGCAAATCAAATCATCACTCTGCTAGATCATCAGGGCTGGACCTCTCTTTGGTTCAGACGTGATATGCAAAAGTTCTCCAGAGATTACACTCGGTTGTTCTACGCCAACATGTGGATTACTCCACAATTTGAGTTTCAACATTTTTCTATGCACACAGTCATTGCTAGTACTCCCATTTGTTTCTCTATTCAAGAAATTTGTAATCCCTTGGGCATCGGAAACGAGGGTCTCAGTGACTTCTTCGTATTTGACTGGAGTAACAAATATGTAGTCCGTGAGCAGGAAGTGAAATTTGCTCTAGAATACTTTCCTTCAAAGATGTAGCGCCCCGGTCCGATACTGGCATCGGAACCAGTGCACCCGCTGTAGTCTACTACGAGGACTACGAAGCGTCAAGCAGATCAAACGTACATCATTCCTGACGTAAGATAAATCAGCAGAAACGTCGTAAAATTTAAAACTTCACCAACATTAATTTAACCAGAAAAATACAGCGGAAATAAAAGGTTTTCGATCAATTGTCTATCACATCCTCCAGTACAACACAATAAACATCGAGTTTTCTAACTTAAAGTAAGTAATCAAACATCTATCTACTTCCATGACCATCATCTCATTGAGCCCACTCGCCATCGTCTTTGACAAATATCATTTCGAATTCTGGCTCATTTGAAAAGGAAATGAAGTATCTGTTCTTAGCGAAAATATCGCCAGCAAGTAACCTGTCTATACACCTTACGGGATCACACAAGACGAGTCACCAGTGTATAAGTCATTGCCCAAAATAAGGTGCTCGGGTTAACAAATAGCATCTTTATAACAATTCCTCAAAACAGATAAATCACATAAATGATACGCGGATACAAGAACAAACGTGTAACTAAAATAACGTACCACATAAACAGAACATAAGCTAGTCACATATCTTTCATGTCAAATCTTATGCTTCGTGTATCATGATGCATGTACTTCTTTAAAACCACACACAACACCCATGCATATGTCTTCTTTCATAAACATGTCGTGCGTGTCATTTCACAAAACATTTCATAACTCTTCTTATCATATTCTTCGCGTGGCAGAACTTTATACCCTGTGGGTGATCAGTCCACAGTAAACAGAACTTTATACCCCGTGCTGAAAGGTCCACAGACCCATAACATATAACTTTATACCCCGTGCTGAAAGGTCTACGGCCCCATTACATATATCATATATCCGTGCTGATAGGTCCACGACCCCATTAAAATACTTTATACCCTGCTGTTGATTCACAGGTCACGCTTTTATACCTTGCTTTCGTAGGCGTGACTTTTATACCCTGCGATCAACCAGCAGCCATATTTTGCTTTTCGAAAACTTTAATCTTTTCTTGTAAACACATGTTCTTTCGCAAAGCAATTCTCAAGTCACATGCAAAGTGTTCATGTCATAATGCAGGATGCTCATGCAACTTCATATCAAACATGTAACACACACACACATATCTTACATATCAAGTATATGGTCTTGCACCTCAAACACTCCATGTTCGTATCTTTCTAAGTCCGTTCGTCTCATCAACTCACTTGGGATTCAATCTTATTCTTACTTAGTCAAACTTAACATCTATTCCTCAATTACACCTCAAATACCCTTGCATTTTATGTCCAAAGGAAGAGTATAGAGTTATTACCATACATAGGGCGCCTAATGGGTCAAAAAACTTCCAGTATACTTGGAACGCTACTTGAGGCGCCTAAAGTGGACATGAGGTGCCTATACTAGGCGTTCGAAGTGTTCGGGAATGTGCTGTATACATCAAACGCCTACATGAAGCGCCTTATGTAGGCATGAAGCGCCTATGGAGGTGTTTGAAGTGTACAGAGAAGCACTGGAACACATTGAACGCCTACTTTAGGCACATAATGTGACTTGAAGCGCCTAAAGCAGGTGTTCGAAGTGTTCTGACGGTCCCAGAACTGCGGTTTTCTGCAGTAACTTCTTCCCATCATCTTCCTCCTTCACCCCTTTCACGTTTAACACTTCAAGATCTATCTTAACACCTAGATTCATCATGCTTAACACCCATCTGGCATGAATTGATTCTCAAACATGCAAAAATAGTATCCACTCTAAACCTTCTATCACCCACAAACTTCCATCGATATCTTCAAACCTTCTAACCCAACAAGTCTACAACAATGCCAACATTCACCCTTCAACTCCCTGCAAATACTCTCAAACATCCAATGTGTGATTACCAAACTTAAGAACTTATACCAAGACGATAAACACATTACGTATAACACTCTCATGGGCATATTTAACAACAAAGATCACATCATAACCATTTTCAGATATTGGCCCAAAGAACATGACTTGACACCATCAACAACAACAATTGCATATAGTAAGGCATTTAACATAAACAAACCAAAGCTACTAATGTGTGATCCAAGTTTTCTCTTTATAAGAACATAGGGCCTATGGTATCAAAATTTGCGTAAAGCGTATAGAAAGATTACTTGCCTTGGAATCTAGATAGGCTTACGAGTGTATTGCAGAATTTCGGTAAGGATTGAACCTAGATTGGACGCTCTTCCTTCCTTTTCTTCTTCTTCTTCTCTTCTTCTTCTTTCCTCTTTCTCCTTCTCTTTTCTCCCTGGCGGTTTCCCCTCTCCTTTTTGTGCTATAACCGATGGCTAGGCTAATGGGGAGTTATACCCCTTTGTGTAACTCCCCCATCATTTAAGTGGGGAGGGGTACTTTGGGTAATTTAGCCTAATTTCTCAATTTCACCATTTTGCTTATTTTCTCACCTATATTTTATCTAACTCAGCCTCGTAAATCTATGCATTTAATGAAATTATATTTAAAGTTGACTTCTAACTATTGAAAGTCGTACTTAAAAGTTACGGAGTATGACAAAAGAAAACTTAGAACATGCCTCTGCTGAACAAAATTTTGCTAGCTGTGGTCACCTACTGTGTCAACGCTAAGGCAACACGAAATCCAAGCAATATGGATTTCTACGTTACTTATCGTATCTTACATCAGACACAGTTGAATTTTGGTTGGATTCTAGTGGAAGTTATGATGGCTGCCCTCCGGAAGGGCTCAAAGGCTCTCTCCTTTGCCAACGTAGTTACTATCTTGTTGAAGACCAATGGTATTGAGATGCCTGATGGAGAACTCACAATAGTGGCAAAGACGGACTACTACGACAATTTCAACATTTCCCAAGCCATTGACTCAAAACGACGGAAGGCCACCACTATTCCGTACCTTGCGGATGAGGTCGATGAAGGACCTCATGATGGTGAAGGAGCATCCATTGATCCTGCGCTCCTCTCCACTATTCAGTAAATGCAGCAGACTATTCAACGATTGGAGCTCCGTGATGCTGAGCATGAAGCTCATCATGCTCGCAACGAATACCGTATGCTTGCAATCAAGAATGCCCTCATTCAGTTGAGTCCATGGGTGCAACTTCCT
>AP025069.1:1734718-1842690 GCA_036186865.1 Eustoma russellianum
TTTCTTCTTCTTCTTCTCTTCTTCTTCTTTCCTCTTTCTCCTTCTCTTTTCTCCCTGGCGGTTTCCCCTCTCCTTTTTGTGCTATAACCGATGGCTAGGCTAATGGGGAGTTATACCCCTTTGTGTAACTCCCCCATCATTTAAGTGGGGAGGGGTACTTTGGGTAATTTAGCCTAATTTCTCAATTTCACCATTTTGCTTATTTTCTCACCTATATTTTATCTAACTCAGCCTCGTAAATCTATGCATTTAATGAAATTATATTTAAAGTTGACTTCTAACTATTGAAAGTCGTACTTAAAAGTTACGGAGTATGACAAAAGAAAACTTAGAACATGCCTCTGCTGAACAAAATTTTGCTAGCTGTGGTCACCTACTGTGTCAACGCTAAGGCAACACGAAATCCAAGCAATATGGATTTCTACGTTACTTATCGTATCTTACATCAGACACAGTTGAATTTTGGTTGGATTCTAGTGGAAGTTATGATGGCTGCCCTCCGGAAGGGCTCAAAGGCTCTCTCCTTTGCCAACGTAGTTACTATCTTGTTGAAGACCAATGGTATTGAGATGCCTGATGGAGAACTCACAATAGTGGCAAAGACGGACTACTACGACAATTTCAACATTTCCCAAGCCATTGACTCAAAACGACGGAAGGCCACCACTATTCCGTACCTTGCGGATGAGGTCGATGAAGGACCTCATGATGGTGAAGGAGCATCCATTGATCCTGCGCTCCTCTCCACTATTCAGTAAATGCAGCAGACTATTCAACGATTGGAGCTCCGTGATGCTGAGCATGAAGCTCATCATGCTCGCAACGAATACCGTATGCTTGCAATCAAGAATGCCCTCATTCAGTTGAGTCCATGGGTGCAACTTCCTTCGGATTTTGATGATTTAGGGGAAGAAAGTGTTGTTGCTGGTGGAGCAGGTGCTGGTGGAGCAGCTGGTGGCAGTGGTGATGCTGGTGGAAATGGCTCTAGTGGTGCCGGGGGCTCAATGGGCGGCTTTGCTGAGTTTGCAAGTGGTGGAGGTCTCGGTTTTGGAGGATTTACACCTCCAAGTGGAGGTGCCGGCGCTAGTGGATCTGAAAATGCTTGATTAATTTTTTTTCCTCTTGGTCTTGTTTCTTTTATGAAAATATGAATTTGCAAATTGGGAGCCTTTCTTGTTAAATGTTGATGACTGTTTGGTTGAATATTAGTTGCATTTTTTTAAGATATAATCAAATACTTAGGCATAATGTGAGGGGAAGCATAATTTAAGGGGGAGCTAACTTTGAAAAGTTATGCACATTGTGAAATCATCAAAAAGAGGGAGAATGTTGGAATATGTTAGAGTTTTGATGATTTGCACAATTGACACTTCGAACGCCTACATAAGGCGCTTTATGTGAAGTGGTTAGACTGCAGTACACTTCGAACGCCTAGATTAGGCGCTTTACGTCAAGTGTCTGGATGCCCGCATACTTCGAACGCCTAGATTAGGCGCTTTATGTAAAGTGTCTGGATGTCCGCACACTTCGAACGCCTATATTAGGCGCTTCATGTGTTTGAAGAAAAAGGCAGTACACTTTGAATGCCTACATTAGGCGCTTCATGTGTATCACTAAGTCATAAGTACTTTCCCCCCCAAAATGGGCATGTACATCAAGCTACTTTCTGATAAAAGTCAGAACTACTTGGAACAAGCATGAAGACTGTGATTAGGCGCTTTATGTGACTTCAAACGCATTCAGCTGCCCACTAAGGCGCTTTATGTGACATCGAACGCCTATTCAATTTCATATAAAGCGCTCCATGTCACATTGAACGCCTGTTCATTAAACAGATTAGGCGCTTCATGTGACCAACGTTACAAAAGTCTTATGCTTTACTTTCTAACATTATTTGGCTTTTTGTACCCTCTCTTTTAGTGCTATTGTCACAGGTTCTCTCTCATTGTTGAGAGAATGATCTTTCCTCTTTAAGCTTTCAACAAGAAAAGGTTGATACCAACCAAGAGAAGATCTCCAATGAAGAGGACATGCCATCACAAGAAGATAAAGCCCATTATTGACTCTGCAGAAGATTTCAAACGGGCAGAAAATTCAAGGGAGATAAAACAAGAGTTTCATCTCATTCTTCCCCAACTTTCTATCTTCAAGCTCTCAAGTTTCTCTCAAAGCTAAAGCTCTCAAAATAGTTGTAAATTTGTATATTCTACTTTATTGTTGAGAGTTGTATTGTAAAGAAGAAGAAGGGTCTTCTTCTTAGTGAGTGAATATTGTGAGAGGCTGTGTAGATTGTTGGTCAAGAAGCAAGGGTGTTTCTTGTTTAAGAAACCCAGACCTTGGAGAGTTAGTTGATCGTATGGTGGTGCACTATACTCCCTACAAGAATTCTTTGAGGGCAAAGAAGTTCTTTGGAGGCTAGACTTCAATGGGTTGGTTTTCTTGTGAATTGTTGGTCAAGAAGCTAGGGTGCTTCTTGTTTGAGAAATCTAGACCTTGGAGGGTTAGTTGATAGTGTTGTGGTGCACTATACTCCCTACAAGAATTCTTTGAGGGCAAAGAAGTTCTTTGGAGGCTAGACTTCAAGGGATTAGGTTTCTTGGTTGTGGTCTAGGCGTGCTGCCTAGTTTCTCTATTTGTTTGGATTTTGTTTTGATTGTTGTTCCCCCCCAAAGAAATACCAATCCCCATTCAAAATCCTTCTTGTGAAAAATCAAGAAAGTAGAGGAGTAGAGTCGTTTGACTTGAACCTCTATACATCTTTGTGTTTTTTACGCTTCCGCAAAGTTTCATTCTTTTCAAGAACACACCCAAGTATTGGTTGCACTCCAAAACGAAAATTATTCAAGAAAATATCCATACTTGGTGAACATACTATTCAACCCCCTTCTAATATGTTCCAAGGGACCTAACATATGCGTGAATCTATGTACGTATATATATGTAGAGACATACTTACTGTGTGCAATGTAAGAAAATTGATACATAAACATTGACCAAAATTTCAGGGCTATGCGGGCAAAGGTGGACCGGTGGCGTCAGAAATGAGGTCCCAAGGAGTGCGTCAACAGCCATTCGAGGCTAAAGGATTTCGGTTGAGATCACAGTAGTCAAAATATGAGGCAAAATATGAGGCCTCCAATCACGTGCTGCCACGCGTACAAGTAACTATTTTTTAAAAACAAAAAAATTTTAAACTTCTTTCACTTTTGTACACGTGGCAATCTTTGATTGGAGGCCTCATATTTTACCTCATTTTTTACCTCCTCTGATCCCAACCGAAAGGATTTTAGTAAAATGACAGCCTCCTAATGCTTAAAATCATTTACATATCGTATATGACGGGTTTGGAGCAACTGATAAGGTTGCTGCTTTGTGACTTTGATGTCACAGGTTCGAGCCGCGGAAATAACCTCTTGCACAAAGTGTAGGGGAAAGATGTATACATCAGATCGCTAAGCAATCCAGTCCCTTCCTATACCCTTTGCAAACGCAAGAGACTAATACACCGAGAACGCCTTTTTTACCTATGGTATCTCTTTGCGAGCGTCCAATATATATAGTTTAAGAACCATATTTTTAGAGCTTCGAACATTCTATACATATTGTCCCTTGATTGATCAAAAGCCATCATCTTAGTGGAGTTAGCTTATAGTTCAAGTCTTAAAAAAACATTTTATGTCCAACCTTTCTTTTAGTTTAGGTTTTTGCAATTTATGACGCCATCTTCAATATTTTGTTGCAAAGTTTAGGATATGCATGGTTGATTGCTTTTGATTGTTTTTATAATTAATAATTGTAATTGCTGACAAATATTTAGTGAACCACAAATTTTACGATGGTTAGTTGGTTATTGACCAATGATATGTGTAGAATATTTATGGGCCCCTTGTTTTAGCCAATCACTCCATTGCTTGCATGTAAATAAAACTTATTTGTGATCATTTTATTGGGCTACTAGTTGATCACTGAACACAACAAAAACTATAATAAGTGATCAACTAAATAGCAAAGGGTTTTTGAGTTTCGTCTCGAAGACACCACTAACTTGTCAACCTAACTAGAAATCAATAATTTCAGTTTTCTTTTCGCCAAAAATTCATCAAAAATACATACGTATTACGAAAATGAACTTTTGTATTCAATTTTTCACGGCTAATTCAAGCTGTTCTAGTAGTGAACAGCGTCCACATTGATGCGCACGACCTTGAAAATTGGTAGTTAATAAATACTTAATAGCCATGCAAGTTAGACCAGTAATTTGAATGGCCAACTGGACCAAAATACAGTGGAACGTCTTTGTTTGCTTCACCGTTATCTTCCTTGTAACATATATTCATGAAAAAAAAAAGTTATTCATTTTTATCAAGTAATCCAGTTTGTGTTGGATTGTCTCTTGTATGTTCTGTCCTTAACATTATTGGAAATTTCTTTTGGAAGTTTTTCTCTTCATTAAGGATCTGTTAGGCCGCCCTGCAAAGCTAAATAAACAATTAAATGCAGATAAGGAGACTATTATGGAACGGGTCATTTTTCATATAAAAAAAAAAAAGAAATTATTGAAGGTACTGAAAATTCCTCCACCTTTCTAACTGTATAAAAGCCAAGTCTATCCCTGTGAATATATCTTATAATTACAGAAAGATATCAATGGCTAAGGTTCTTGACACAGAGTTGATGGCCAAGATCGCTTGCCTGCTGCTTCTCTCTATGATCTTCATGTCTGGTTGGTATCTCTTCTCAACTCATCCACTCATCTGCATATTGAATTGATTTTCATTCTTTTCGTGTATGCATCTTCATGTAAACACACGTATGTGCTATGGGTCTAACCCCATCTTCTTTATGTTATAACAGCTTTTTTTCTATGCCATCTGTTTTTGGGGTGAAATGCAATTTGTATTACCCGATTGCCAAAACATCAAAGGGATGTATCCCATATAATAGCCCTACTTGTAGATCAGTCTGCCGACTTACATGCACTATTTAGTAATTTAAGCTATTTACACAATAGGGTCTCTGCCTATGTCTAAAATATGAGGAAAGCGTTTAAACATTACTTTGTAAACATGTATGCGTATTCTATGTAGGGATACAAAAGCTGTATTTTTCTGTACCATCTTATGTTCAGGTGCTTTGGTCCTGTTTCATTCATTGACGATTCTTTTCTTTGGTATGCGACTGTAATTTCTGGCTTCCCTCTACGGCTAAACATTGTAAGCATAATAAGCATAGTGGCATCCTTTTTAAAAATTTTAAGCATGCTTTTCACTTCTTTACTAATAAGTCATTATAGAAGAAGCATGACCAACATATATAGGAGTAGATTTATTTCCTTAATAAAATATGATTTGTGCTAAATAAATATTGATCAAATTTTCAGGTCTAAATGTGGCTAAAGGTAGATCGGTGCCAACAGAAGGTCGATCCAAGTTATCTAAGACCAAACCCGTGTTTAGATCGTGGAAGGTTCTGCTTGATGCACCAGATCCTTGCCCAGAACAAACATGCATGATAGCAAATGGTTTCCTCTACTGCATGGGAAGCTGCCAGTGCGGTGAAGGTCTTACTGCAGGTAGCCCTTGCGTGAGCAACCTAAAGAGCTGAATGTCCTGGACTGTAGCTGCATGTACCTGGAAATTATCATGAAATTATCATGAACTTAAGTTTCACTTGTTTATCGGATTATCAACTGCATCCGAATGTCCAGGAAATGGAAATCTTTATAATCAAATGAATACATTTGACGTGAACGGTGTTAAATGTAGTGCTCTTTTTTTTGCTCTTTAATTTATCACGGCAGCTATTCCGCTGCAACCTAGCATAAAATTTCTCACTATCCTAGTTGGGTTGTTCCTCATATGCAAAGTCTATCTTTTGCTAATGAAATTGTGAACCTTTTTTTTTTCACGGAAGGGAGACGGTATGTAGCACCCTGTCCCAGGACCTTTAAAACTTGGTCCCAGAAAATCCATCGTAATCTACTACTAGAAGTACAAAGCGTCTATACCATCCATATGCATGCCGACATAAAACATGGATCCAAATAGTGGAAGAAACATAAACATAAATTTGTACAATCGACATGCATCATCATACATGACAACATAACTAAATCCGTACAAACCGTAAGTGTCATCGGTACAAAAGATGATAAATACATGGCCAACATAATTATATGTACAAAAGGTATCTTCAGGGCCCACTAAAATTCTCATGGGTAGCCTACTCTTGGCTCGTCCGCTACAAAGTCCAAGTCCTGCTCTCGGGTCTCTGCATGATGATAGAAATATAGCATGAGCAATGGTGAATCGTCCAGCAAGTAGTCTGTCCGGGTTCGTCATGTGGATCATACATGGAAGACGGAGTGATAAAATAAATACATGCGTAAATAACGAACATAACAAATCTCCGTTCAAAAATAAAGTAATATGCGATAAATGGGATCATAAACATGACACGTTCATATAAAATACGTAAAGTCAAGTCAACAACTCTCTTCTATCTATATCCACATCAGTGGAACATTAACTTATTTATTTTTATTTTGTAATTCATACCTTATGCTAAAGTCACAATTCTCAAGTTCATAACAAGTGTATATCCATGCACACTTTTCGCTTTGACAATTTAATCATACCAACGGCTTATAGATGTGTCATAATGATGGCTCGAGGGTTCATTTCATGCGATCTTTAAAATTCGTAACATGGTTCATATTTCATAAAACATTTCAAAACATGACATTTTCATAATGTCCATAACATGACAAGTTCGTGGCATTTTCATAACTTTCATAACATGAGATTTTCATATGATGGCTATAGTACCTTTCATAACGTACGAATGATAACACATGACATACCGAATGATTCCCCATATAGTCACATGTATATGAATCCCAATGTTCCAAACACAGTGTTACATCATACGTACACGGATCTAATGGTGACGCATTATGGCAGAGATCCTGTGTCCTGGACAAGGTGTTACACTCGGCCATAACAAAAACATATGCTCCTGACACCTACCACTCCAGTCCCGATGTTAGGACGGTGCACCAATAATATATCATAACATCGTAGGACGTAATATAACATAAGTTGTTGGAATCAATCGTCTCGTGGTACAGTTGATTACGCATAAAACCTTTTAAAATGTACGATGCAATAAAACACTTTATTTCAAAATCACCTTTGGGTTCATATGGTTATTTGGCTCGGTTTTAGGTCACTTAGCCATTCTAAAGTTTCCTTATCATAATTCTAACACTTACGTACATAATGCATGTCATAAACCTAAGGAAATACCCCTTTTACCTTTAGTGTGGCTCTCTGCCAAATTCCCCAAAAACATCACCTTTGGGTTCATATGGTTATTTGGCTCGGTTTTAGGTCACTTAGCCATTCTAAAGTTTCCTTATCATAATTCTAACACTTACGTACATAATGCATGTCATAAACCTAAGGAAATACCCCTTTTACCTTTAGTGTGGCTCTCTGCCAAATTCCCCAAAAACAGGCAACTTTTTGGACTTCAATATCTAACTTCACTTTCTTAATTAACATACTTGTCACATCATCCACTTACAAGTCCAATAATACATATTACACATACTTTTATAGACATAAATCTATATAGATAAATGAACACTTTGTTGGTATATATACACATATACATGTCCGAATGGCCTTAGGTCCATGCAACACACAAATATATCACTTTAACACTTCTTCATACATGTAACGTAATTCAATTTCACATGCAACTACATATGAGACCATCACTTATCTTCCATTTCACATGCAATACTCTTTTCCATTTCATCATAGCATATGCATACACATATTCATAAATCACATAAGAGACACCACACACCTTGCATGCAAACATACTTTTTGCATATTTATGTTAGAAAATTCTTTGAACATATTTCATGAATGATCCAAGTTTATATATAAACATAGATGCTTACATTTCAACATGTATGAAGAAACTAGGTGGAGTACTTGCCTTTTCTTTGAATTTAAACCTTAAAATGGAAAGATTTCTTCTCCTTCCCCCTTGACGGTACCCACGGCCTAAGTGGCTAAAAAGAAGAAGAATTTGTCATTTTGAAGGATGAACACTTATAATTTTCGATCATCAACGTTAATAGAAATCCTATCTTTGAAGGTTCTTATCACTACCCTCCTTCTTCAACTTAGAAATTCCTTCCTTCTCTTGATGGAACTTTCGGCCTAGGTGGCAAGATGAAGGAAAATGTTGAGCAATTTAGAAGATGGATGGAAGGAGAGATTACTAGAATTGATGGTTTAGGTTCTCACCTTAAAGGTTTCCTACACTTGAATGCTTTCTTCTTCACTTAGGCTTGAAGAAATTTCCCTCTTCTTCTCCTTAGAGCTCACAGGTTGAGGGGTTTCTTGGGCTTGAAGACTTTGATTTTTGACTCGGTGAAGGAAGAGAAAAGTGTACTTAGTTGAAATGAATGAAATGAATGAGAGTGGAATGAAAATGAAGTGTTTCTCTCCTCTTATGTGCTCTTGGCCGAAATTTCAAGAAAGTGGTGGAGTGGAGAATCTTCATCATGCTCGGTTAGGAAGAGAAGGAAATGATGAGGTTGTAAGGGTTGCATGAAGGCTAATTGGTTGAAAAGAATAGCATGAAATGAAAGATGAATGAGTGGAGTGTGTAAGAAAGGATTTTATTCTCCTTTTTGTTGATGCATGTGGGCAGCCAATTGGGGTTAAAGAAGTGAAATGATGATGTTTAAGAATATAAGGAAGATGACAAAAAATGATGGCTTGTTGGAAGAAAATGGATAGAAGTTGTACACTTGTAATTTTTCTAAAAAGTTACAGGAATAACTAATGATGGTGGGATAGAAGGAAATAAAATAGTTCCGCACTTATGGGTAGGATGGCCGGGTGGGAGGGTGCTTGGTGGGTAGAATAGAACAAAATTTGTCTATCTCATTTTCCATGTCACAGCTTTCCTTTCTTTCTTTAATTTAAATGTAGAATAAAGTTGTATCCTACTTTATAATTCTATCTGATATTTTATCATGTTAGTTAGGGCAAACTTTATTTTTGTAAAGTATAGCACATATCATACATATAATACCTAACATGTTATAACGGCTTACTAAGTTACGTACGTTATGAAAGTCGGGGTGTAACACGGTATCTCTGAAATTCGATTAGTATCTTTTATTTAATTTCCATTTCCAATGGATTCAAGGACTCTTATTTGACTTTATAATATGATGGAATAAAGCAAAATAAATCACTAAATTAGTTGTGATTCTTGTATTGTGAAGTAGCAGTTGATCGACACAGATTAATGTAATCTTGATTATGAGTCATCTGAAAACAACCTCTGAGTGTTTCTAACAAACGGAAATTGGTTGCGTACATCCCCCTCATATCCTCGCCATAGACGGAAGCTTCTAAAACAATGGGGTAAAGTTTTTGTGGTTGAATACCATAGTTAAATAGCAAACTTATAACGGGCAAGCTAACTTAAACGTTCAAACCTGAAAACGTTGCAAATAACTATTGAACTGACAGCAAAAGTACTACTCTCCACGATTGGAAGAGAAGTCCAACCTATCCTTTAAATGGGGATTTTTCAAATCGGGTAAATTGTACCCAAGTGTATTTTGTCGGAGCGAATCTTTTTTATGTTATGGAATTGAAATTAATTGTGTAGTGTTAGGTCCCTTAGAACACACTAGAAGGAAGGGGGTTGAATAGTGTGTTCACCAAGTATGGATATTTTCTTGGATATTTTTCGTTTTTGAGTGCAAACCAATACTTGGATGTGTTCTTGAAAAGAATGAACTTTGCGGAAGAATAAAGAACACAAGATATATAGAGGTTCAAGTCAAAATGACTCTACTCCTCTACCTTCTTGATTTTTCACAAGAAGGATTTTGAATGTGTGATTGTTATTTTTATGGGGGGAAACAACAATCAAAACAAAATCCAAACAATGGAAAACTAGGCAACATGCCTAGACCACAACCAAAAAAACCAACTCCTTGAAGTCTAGCCTTCAAAGAACTTCTTTGCCCTCAAAGAATTCTTGTAGGGAGTATAATGCACCACAACACTATCAACTAACCCTTCAAGGACCGGATTTCTTCAAACAAGAATCACCCTTACTTCTTGACCAACAATCTACACTTTGCCTCTCACAATCTTCACTCAACAAGAAGAACACTCTTCTTCTTTACAATACAACTTTTATAAATAAAGTAAAATCACAATACAACTATTTTGAGAGCTTACAACTTGAGAGAAATTTGAGAGCCTGTTGGGTAGAAAGTTGTTGGTAGAAGAGATGAAACCCTTATTTTAACCTTCTTCAAATTTGCAGCCGTTTGAAATCCCTGCAGAGCCAATAATGGGCCTTGTCTTCTTGTGATGGCATGTCATCTTCATTGGAGATCTTCTCTTGGATGGATGCAAGCTTCTTGTTGAAAGCTTGAAGAGGAAAGATGACTTCTCTAACAAAGAGAGAGAACCTGTGAAATTGCACTAAAAGGGATGGTACAAAATCCCAAGTAACGTCAGAAAGTATAGCAAAAGACATTTGTATCATAAGTCACATAAAGCGCCTTAAGTGTTTATTGAACAGGAGTTCAATGTAACATGGGGCGCTTAATGTGTTTTTGAAGAGGCGTTCAATGTTACATGAAGCGCCTAAAGTGGGCAACAGAACTCGTTCAAAGTCACATGAAGCGCCTCATCCTAGCCTTCATACTTGTTCGAAATAATTCTGACTTTTTCCAAAAAGTAACTTGATGTACGTGCCCATTTTGGGGGGAAAAGTTCTTTTGACCTGAGAAGGCACTTGAAGCGCCTTATCAAGCGTTCAAAGTGCACGGTATTCACTCATCAGCACATGAAGCGCCTAATGTAGGCGTTCGAAGTGTGCGGAGATCTACACACTTCACACGAAGCGCCTAATGTAGGCATTCGAAGTGTACGGGCATCCAGACACTTCACACGAAGCGCCTAATGTAGGCGTTCGAAGTATACTGGCTTCCAGACACTTCACATGAGGCGCCTAATGTAGGCGTTCGAAGTATACTGACCTTCAAACACTTCACATTAGGCGCTTAATCAAGCGTTCAAAGTGTCAATTGTGCAAATCATCAAAACTCTAACACATTCCAACATTCTCCCTCTTTTTGATGATTTCATAGTGTGCATAAATTTTAAAGTATGCTCCCCCTTAACTTATGCCTAAGCTTTTCTAAGTAAAATTTTATGACACAAATATAATAATGCAAACAATATTCAACCAAAAGTCATCAATTTTTAACAAGAAAGGCAAGAAAAATGAGTCATTAAAAACAAGAACAAGAACAAGAACAAGAAAACTCAATCATAGAAGAGTTATGCATTTTTGGCTCCGCTAGCGCCGGCACCTCCACCCGGAGGTGTAAATCCTCCAAAACCGAAACCTCCGCCGTTTGCAAAATCAGCAAAACAGCCCATTGAGCCCCCGGCACCACTAGAACCATTTTGACCACCACCACCACTGCCGCCAGCTCCTGCAGCACTTTCTCCTCCTAAATCATCAAAATCCAAAGGAAGTTGCACCCACAGACTCATTTGAATGAGGGCATTCTTGATAACCAGCATACGGTATTCATTGCGAGCATGCCGAGCTTCGTGCTTTGCATCATGAAGCTCCAACCGTTGGATAGTCTGCTGCATTTGCTGAATTATGGATAGGAGGACGGGATCAATGGGTCCTCCTTCGCCATCATGAGGTCCTTCGTCGACCTCGTTCGCAAGATCCAGAATGGTAGTGGCCTTCATTCGTTTTGAGTCAATGGCTTGGGCAATATTGACATTGTTGTAGTAGTCCGTCTTTGCCACTGTTTTAAGTTCTCCATCAAGTATCTCAATACCTTTGGATTTCATCAGGATGGTAACAATATTGGCAAAGGGAAGAGCCTTTGAGCCCTTCCGGAGGGCATCCATCATAACTTCCACTAAAATCCAACCAAAGTTTAACTGTGTCTCATGTAAGAGATGATAAGTAACGTAGAATTCCATATTGCTTGGATTTCGAGTTGCCTTACCGTTGACACAATATGTGACCAAAGCCAACAAAATTCGGTTCAACAGAGGCATCTTTTTGAGTCTTCCTTGTGGGAAAGTATCCTAGATTGAATTTCACGTCCTGCTCATGAACTCCGTATTTGCTGCTCCAGTCAAATACGGAGAAGTAACTGAGACCTTCATTTCTGATGCCCAAAGCATCACAAATTTCTTGAATGGAGAAATGAATGGGAGTTCCAGCAATGACTGTGTGCAGAAAAAATTGTTGAAACTCAGATTGTGGAGTAATCCACATGTTGGCATAGAACATCCGAGTATAGTCTCTAAAGAAATTTTTCATATTACGTCTAGACCAAAGAAAGGTCCAGCCCTGATGATCTAGTAGGATGATGGTTTGATTGGCATTGTGAGCCTCAGTAAAGTCGCTGAGGCAGATCAGTTTGAGAGGTACAACGGGTCTGTTGTTACTCCTCCATTCTTCATAGAGCGTATGAGAATGGAGTGATAGATGGAGACCTTTGTCTACATTCAGAGGTGGATCTTTGATATTAGATTCAAATTTCTTTATCTTAGGATAGTTATCCTTGGAGAGCCCTTCTCGAAGAGTTTTGATTTCTTGGGGTTCCACAATGCCAGCAGTTTGCTTGCGTTTGTGGCCCCTTTGAATGCGTCTTAAAGGCCCTGCTGAAGCCATTTGTGAGTATAAGATTGAAGTTTTGAAAATAGAGGTGAGGAGAGTGTTTGACGTTTTGTGAGAGGAGTGGAAGAGAAGGATAGAATTTAAAGGAGAGGAAGGGAGGAGAAGTGGAAGGGACGGTTAAGGAGATAGTGAAGGAGTGAATGTGATTAATAGGGAAGAGAAAGAGTGGGAGAGTGACAGAGATTGGAGGAGGAAGATGAAGGGATATGAAGAAAAGGAGTGGAGTGAGAGAATATTGGGAAGTGAAGAGGTTGGGAAACGTGGGAGAAGAAATTGAGGAAGTGGGAAGAGAGAAAGGCGGCACAGTCAAATCCTTCAGTCCGCGCGAAAAGATGAGAGAACGCTTGGAATGACAGTGAAGAATTAGGGTTTAGGCGTATTATGTCACTTCGAACGACATCATAATCAAGGATGAAGCGCCTGAAGTGACATCGAACGGTTGTGGATAAGTAGATTAAGCGCTTAATGTCACTCCGAACGAGTGAACCATTTTGAATGAAGCGCTTGAACCTACTTCAAACTTGTGTTTGAATGGACATAGAGCGCTTGATGTCACTTTGAACAAGTGACATCCTTAGCATCAGGCACTTAATGTGACATTGAACGCCTGAACTGATTGTGATGAAGCGCCTTATATATTCTGACCTTGAAAATTCGAAAATTTTCTTGCTCAAAACTTAAAATGGGTTAATGTCAACCCATGTCGAGCAACCCCAACCTGCTTCTTATAGATGCAAAGACATCACTAGGCAAGGGTTTCGTGAAGTCTGCTAATTAGTCACATGCAGGAACAAATTCCACACTAACCAAGTTCTTTTGTATACAATCACGGATGAAATGATATCTCACTTCAATGTGCTTAGTCTGACTTTGTTGGACAGAATTTTGTGCAATGTTGATAGCAAACGTGTTATCACACAAAATAGGCACTTTAGAGAAGTGAATGTTATAATCACTTAAAGTGTTTGTCATCCATAACATTTGTGCACAACAAGAGGCGGCCGGCACATATTCAGATTCCGCCGTAGAAAGAGAGAAACTGCTTTGTTTCTTGGAAAACCAAGAGACAAGACAATCACCGAGAAATTGACAAGTCCAGATGTACTCTTTCTATCAACTAGACTCCCCGCATAATCGGAGTCACAATATCCTCTTATATCGAAACATGCATTTTTCGGATAAAATAGTCCATATTTCAAAGTACATATAAGGAATCTAAGAATACGTTTTACCGCAATTAGATGCATTTCCCTAGGATCACTTTGAAATCTAGCACATAAGCACACTGTATGTAAAATATCGGGTCTTCTCGCAGTCAAATAAAGTAGACTACCTATAATGCCACGATACAAGATTACCTCGATATGCTTTCCTTTCTCATCCTTGTCAAGCTTGGCACTTGTGCTCATTTGAGTTTGTACTTCTCTTCCTTTACCAAGGTTGTACTTTTTGAGCAAATCCTTTATATATTTGGTTTGAGAGATGTACACTCCAACTTCGGTTTACTTGATTTGTAGTTCAAGAAAGTATTTTAGTTCTCCCATCATGCTCATCTCGAATTCACCTTGTATTAAGCGAGAAAATTGCTCACAAAGACAATTTTTAGTAGCATCAACATATACTTGTACAATTAATTGATTTCTACCATGTTATTTTATAAACAAAGTAGTGTCAGCTTTACCCCCTTGAGAATCCATTATTAAGAAGAAAAGTACTTAATCTCTCGTACCAAGCTCTTGGAGCTTGTTTAAGGCCATAAAGAGCCTTTTTAAGTTTGAAAACATGATGTGGTGAATCATGACATTCAAACCCGGGAGGTTGTGAAACATACACTTCTTCTTGAATAACACCATTCAAAAAGGCAGATTTAATATCCATTTGGTAAAGTTTAAAATCTCTATAGCAAGCATATGCTAATAACATTCTAATGGCTTCAAGCCATGCTATGGGTGCAAATGTCTCATCAAAGTCAATACTTTCTTCTTGACGGTATCCTTGAGCAACTAATCTAGCTTTGTTTCTAGTGACATTTCCTTGATCATCCATCTTGTTACGAAATACCCATTTCGTACCAATAATGGGATGATCAAGTGGTTTGGGAACAAACTCCCAAACATCACTTCTTTCAAATTGGTTTAACTCTTCTTGCATGGCCGAAATCCAATTTTCATCAAGAGGTGCATCTTTGACATTCTTAGGCTCTATAAGAGAGACAAATGCATTCTCTCTATATTGTCTTCGTGTGGTGATACCCCTATTTAAATCACCTATGACCAACTCGTGTGGGTAAGAACTTTTATGCTTGAATGATCTAGGAAGGTTGGAGACATCTCCTCCAACTTCCTCATGATCACTTTCCGGAAGAGACATACCATCATCATTTAGATGATCATCATTTTCCAGAATATGAGATGCATTTTCCCTTTTTGTGTATCAACAAGATGAGTATGAGAAATATTTCTATTTGACTCATTAATTTCATGCACACTAGGTGGAGGAGTACCTTCAATAGGTTCTACTCTCAAGTCAATGAAGATGTTTCCGTTTGGAGACTTATCAACAATTTTTTGTTGATGAGCAACCGTTGTAATGTCCTCAAGAATTTCTTCTTGAGAAGTCACATCTTCATTTTATTCACAATTCTAATTAAGTTCAGGTTCGTCATTAAATGACTCATTAAACATAATATGGATTGACTCTTCCACCTTTTGACTCCTTTTGTTGAAAACAAGAAATGCTTTACTATTTGAGGTATAACCTAAAAATATACTTTCATCCGTTTTGAGGTCAAGTTTGTCCAAAGTTTCTTTGGTGTTAAGTATGAAACACTTACAACTAAACACTTTGAAATATCAAATGTTGGGAATTTTACCATTCCAAAGCTCATAAGGTGTCACATTTAGGTAAGGTCTCAAATATATACGATTGATCACATGGAAAGCGGCATTTACCGCTTCGGCCCAAAAATACTTGGGCAAACCAAACTCATTTGACATTGCTCTACACAGTTCTTGTAGAGTTCTATTCTTTCGTTCAGCTATACTATTTCGTTGTGGAGTTCTAGGAGCCGAAAGGTCATGTGAATATCCTTTGGATTCACAAAACCATTCAAACTCACCATCAAACTCACCACCACGATCACTTCGGATTGTTTTAATGGTGTCACCCATGTGATTTTACAATCGTTTACCCAAATTCATAAATTCGCTACATGCATCATTTTTCTTAGCAAGAAACATCACCTGTGTATAACGAGTATAGTCATCTACTACCACGAAGGTATGATGTTTACCACCCAAACTCTTTGTTCCAACATCCACATATAAACCCATGTGTAATAATTATAGGGGTTTGGAGGTAGATATGTTTGTTTTTGGTTTAAAGATTGTTTTCACAAGCTTTGCCTTTTGACAAGTGTCACACAAGTCTTGGTTTTCGAAACTCATTTTTGGAAGGCCTCGGACCTTATCGTTTTCGCAAATAAATTTGAATGTTTTGAAACATACGTGTCCGAGACATCTATGCCATAGTTGCATCAAATCATTTTTAGCAACTAGACAAGATACATTTTGTGAAACCAAATCATTGATGCTAAGTTTGTAAATGTTTTTGAATCTCAAAGCCTCAAATAAGATAGTATCATCCTTTTTCACAACACACTTTGTTTTCAAAAACATAACTTCATAATTAGCATCACATAGTTGACTGACACTTATCAAGTTAAACTTTAGTCCTACAACATATAAAACATCACTAAGAGAGAAGGAATTGTTACCCACAATACCATGTCCTTTGATTTGGTCTTTGCTACCTCCAAAGTGGACAACTCCTCCGTCTTGCATAGTGAGTCTATGGAAGAGACTTTTGTCTCCCGTCATATGGTTGGAACACCCACTGTCCACGATCCATTTGACCTTCTTGTCGTTGCTTTCTCCATTGAATGCTAGGGCCTGCAAATGAACCATATGCTATTGGTACCCTTTTTGTTTTGGGTCCTTGAAGGTTAATTACCTTCATTTCGTCTTTCGTCACTCACACAAGACTCTTATTATTTTTAGCTCTACATACCATTTCTACATGACCCTTTTTATTACAATAAAAGCATGTAGGTATGTGTTTGTGTAAATAAGAGTGTTTATCATTTTTAGTTCTACACATTCTTTCTACATGACCCTTTTTATTGCAATGAAAACATGTAAGAATGTGTTTGTTTGGATAATGATGATTATCATGCTTGTGCATATGCACATTATGTGATTCTCGTTCAGGGACAGCCTTCTTTGTTATCAAGGAAGATTTTTGTTTCACGGAAAAGGCTTTGACACCTTTGTTGAGCTTGCCTTTCCCTTAGGCATGTGCCTTTGCTTTTTCAAGGAAGTCATAGCCTCCTTGAAGTGTGATGCTTGTTCATTTGTTTTTTCCTTTTTAGACGCATACAATACACTAGATTTAACCTTAAGTTTCATGCTAGGTGCGGATGCGTCTTTGACTACCTTAGTTTTATTTGCACTTTTCTTTTGAGAATTCTTATTCCCAAAGGTTTTCTGAAGGATGCATGATTTTATCAAATCATGCTTCTCCTCTAGTGCTATCATATGCATTGTTAGCAAAATCTCATGCTCAAGTTGCAATGCAATATGATTTTCTACCGTGTTATTATATTCATATATGCATGCTTTAAACTCCTTTTTGACACGTTTATATTTTAGTTCTAAAAAGTCAATTTCTTGCACTAAATCATTCTTACCATCTTGTAATCTATAATGTGAGGATATAGTGCATACATCCATGTCGTCTTTGATAGCCATAAGAGAATGAAACTCCTTGTCAAGGTCATCATCGGTGACCTCCGTGAGTACTTTATTCTCATGGTATTTTGGCTCGTTTGCTTTGACGAGGTTCCTCAGTCTTTTGAGGGGTCGTCTCACGCACTCGCTTACTAGTGCTAGCTTCTTCACTATTTTTGTCTTTCTTCGGAAAGACATTTTCAAAGAACACCGCATTCCTCGACTCCATGACAACATTTTCATGTATCTCAGGAATGTCCGATTTTTGCACTAAGAAACGATATGCACTACTGTTCGTTGCATAACCTATGAATATGCAATCAATTGTTTTAGTTCCGATTCTCACTTGTCTTGGTTTAGGTACAGCAACCTTCGCCAGACACCCCCACACTTTCAAGTATTTGTAACTAGGCTTATAGCCTTTCCAAAGTTCATATGGGGTTTTATCTGTCTTTGTAGACAATATTCTATTTAAAATAACATTGGCGGAGAGAATTGATTCCCCCCACAAGTTCTGAGTAAACCCAACTTATCAACATAGCATTCATCATTTTCTTTAGAGTACGGTTTTTGTGTTCTGCAATACCATTAGATTGAGGTGAATATGATGCAGTCGTTTGATAAATAATGCCATGTTCTGAACAAAATTCATTAAACGATGCGTCATATTCCCTGCCTCTATCACTTCGAATTGTTTTAATTCGTTTTCTAAGTTGATTCTCAACTTCATTCTTATAATCTTTAAAAGCATCAATGGCCTCATCTTTGCTACTTAGCAAATAAACATATCAGTATCTAGTGCAATCATCGATAAAAGTTACAAAGTACTTTTTACCTCCTCTTGTTTGAACAAACTTTAAATCACACAAGTCTGTATGAATTAATTCCAAGGGTTCAGTGTTTCGTTCCGTTGAAGGAAATGATGCTTTTGCCATTTTTGCTTCAACACATATTTGGTATTTTTCTTTATTATTAAAGTCTAGTTTGGGTAATAAGTCAAGGTTAATCATTCGTTGTATTGACTTGTAATTAACATGTCTCATACGAAAATGCCATAAACAAGAAGACTCAAGCATGTAAGCAGAAGAGGAAACAATTTTATTAGCCTCAGTGGGCGCAACTTTCTTGGGTACAATCGTCATAACATTCAATTTAAACATGTTATCAGTAAGGTACCCTTTCCCAAATACAAGCCATTCTTAGAAAGTGTAAATTTGTTTGCCTCAAAAACTAGTCTGAAACCATGACTAACTAGAAGAGCGCCAGATACCAAGTTCTTCCGGATGTCAGGAACATGCAACACATTCTGCAGGGTCAGCTTCCTTCCTGAGGTCAGTTTTAGAACCACTTTGCCCGATCCTTCAATCTTCAAACTGTCGGAGTTTCTAATGAAGAGTTGTTCATTGTTTGTTGTGGGTACATAGTCACTGAACATTGCCCTGTTGGCACATACATGTCGAGTGGCCCCTGTGTCTACCCACCATTCACGCGGATTCCCCACTGTGTTGCATTCAGTCACCACTGTACAGAGATTCGGATCTTCCATTGCGCCGACCAGATTTGTGTAGGATCTGCAAGGCACCACTAGAAGGTGGGGTTGAATAGGTGGTGCGGAAAGTGTGGTTTTTAAAATTTGTTTAAACCTAAACAATTCAACTTCTGAAAACAGATTCTGTTTTCAGGACCAGTTTTAAAACGTTTTTAAAACCAGGTTATAGGTCTCCAAAAATTCTGCAATTTTGAGATAACTTATCCTCAGATGTTATGAGGGTCCCCTAAAAATTTCAAATTAAAATTCAACCTTTAACCCCTTCAAAAACCGTTGGTGATCAGATTGCGCGAATCTGCCAGAAACGGTAGACGGTTTTGAAAAATTTATTCCTATTTGTGTGTAAGTCCAAATGCTCTGAAACTTTAACCACTAACTCCTTATATACTATATTTAAGTGGGTTGAAACAGTTTTGTAAAATTCTTTTGGGAAGTAGGTCAATCACAACCAAAGTCTCAACCTTTGCAAGTCTGAAAATCAGACTGCACTAGTCTCAGAACTTTTGATGTTTGATCGACTTATACTTATCCAAAAGGGTTTAAACTTGTGCCAAATTAACCCTAGAACGTGTGGATATGTTTCTGGAAATTTTTGTGATTTTTGAACGTCGTTTACTATTTTTATGAACGGCAACAAAAAGAATAAACTGTGCAGTAACTGAAAGTAAATGCAGAAAGTAAATTGCACCAAGAATTTTATACTGGTTCGGTTATAAACAACCTACTCCAGTCTTCAAGGAAAACCTTCCTTGGTCGACACTAATCACACACACAACACACCTTACCACAGGGTTGATAGAGTTACACCTAACTCCAACCCTTTACAAACCTTGTACGGTGAATACAATTTGCACGAATACCACCACCTCACAAGAATGAAGATTGATCACACCTTGATCAATCTTTTACAAAGATATGGAATATGTGGTGGTCTATATCAAGCCTATTCAAGATTGAAAGATATGAATACAATAGGCTTTCAAGAAGAAAGAAAGAAAAAGAATGTAGAAGAAGAGAAGAGCTAGGCGTTTTTGATCACTTTGATTTTTGCAATGCTTGTGCTTGTTTTGTTTTTGCTCAACCTCTTTCCTTTTAACTTGGTGCAGCCGTCCACCTTGGTGTAGCCTCCCTCTTGAAAATTATCTTCTAAGTCCTTGGGGGGATGTAAGACATCATTGTGACATGGTCTTGCTTACTTGGCATCTTCTTATTGGATGATCATTTAAGCTTTGCTTACTTGGCACTTCATGATTGGTTGAATGTTGTCATCATTGATGACTTGGAAAAATCTGAGAATAACACTTAAAACATGTGCCAAAATCATCACAAAATAATTTCCATAAAGCATAAGATTATCACATAAATTACAAGACATAAATTCCTTCCACACAAATGTCCTCTTCAAAAAACGAAATATGCCACTGACGTGAGTAAAGCCAAAGCAACAGTAGTATTTATATCATTCGTAGCATAAAATCGGCCGTAATTGTTTTTACCATGCTGAATTTTCAGCATGTGTTGCATGGTTGTATAATTCAAAATATTACCATTTTTCTTTGATTTTTCTTTTTAAAATAAATCACCAATTGATGGTAAATATCCTTCTCATATTAGAAATGAACTTGGACACATTTATGCTCAACCATTCGGCCTACACATGTCTCACACATGCTGAAAAATTTTCAGCATGTGTGATATATAAAATATCACACTTTATTAATTTAAATAATATTCAAATCACTTCCATTTCTTCTTCCAATCAATCACATAATTTAAGATAATAAAATATACCAACTTAATGTCAAAAAATCGGTCAGCCTTGTTAGCGTGCTGAAATTTTTCAGCATGTGTTATAAGAGAGACAAATTTTGAATTCTTACCATTTGTAGCTTCTCTCTTTAATTCACCAACATTTTATGATTGATCCTTGACCAATCAATATTCCAACAAGGCTCCAAATAAGCTCCATCTTGGCTCTAATGTGCGTTAGATATGTCTATACATATGCTGAAAATTATTTTTGCTAACTTTGTAAAATAGTGCACATTTAATAATACACACATGTTATATTCCAATCAGCTCTTAATTTAATTTTCTAGAACACTTTAAGATGTATATCATATGTAAAAAGTGTCTAGATATGTGTCACATGATGTACCACAAACGTTCCATGTGTTGTGTGCGTAGAAAACCGAATTTTCGATATTTATCGATTACCCGATTTTTCTCTAATTAAATTCCAACTTCTTGCACATGTTATATATATTATGTTACACATAATATATATAATATATACTTTAAATCTCAGCACTTGGCTGGTCTAAAGTGGTACCATTAACATGTGACAAAATTAAACTTGAAATCTTCACATTTTGGCCTTAATGTGGAGTGATTTGTGTGTGCCAACATGGAAAGTATTTTTGGCTGAATATACAGTCATATGCACGAAATTTTTATCAATTTTTGAAGTATAGGGTCTGGCCATTTATTTATGGCAAGTACGTGACACGTTGGCGAAGTTTCGGTATTCGCCCGATACGACAATTTTTGGTTTAGAACCTTTTATCGTGTCTATTTAATTTTCATCACCATATCTTATATCATATGATATAAGACCTGAATATACTCATAAATATGAGTTAAGTATAGTGGTGTGACATTAACGTACATATGTAAAATATATAACGTGTCGGTAGTACGTTGGAATACATGTGTATGTGCTTTTTTCAAAAAATCTGAAATTATATGCAATCTATATGTATATGGCGTGTACACATTAAAGAGGGGAGGAGGAGAAAACTTTCCTTCCTTAGCCTTGTTGCCTTTGTGCATCTTCCAAATGTGGCTTCCTTTAATGAACTACTTAGTTTAATAAACTAAGTACTTCACTTAATGAACTAGTTTAGTTCATTAATGGTGGCACCTGAAAATAGTATAAACACCAAATGTTTGCCATATGATGTAAGCTTTAACGCTTCATGGCTCGTTAGTCCGGCAACATTATATATAAGTTAAATAAGGCAAGTAACAGCAATGTATCATGCATACATGTATATCTTATGCACGTGTGTGTGTATATATCATGCATTTAAGTCACTTATTTTGAAATCACTCAAACCCCCTTTTCTCTACAATCTCCCCCTTTTGATGATTTTCAAAATAACTTATGCACATGATTTAAATGCTATCGCTCCCCCTTCAAACATGCACAAATTTGAAATTTGAATTTCAAATTTCAAATCCGGCTCCCCCTTGATTTGTGCAATCGATATCAATTAGTCTCTCTCTCCCCTTAAATCATGCTTTCTCTCTCCCCCTTTATTTTGGAAAGTAAATCAAAAGATTCCTGTCAATAAGGAAAGAAAATCAAATCACGTCAAATCAAATCATATCAACGGGAATCATGCCTAATTTGGAACGAAGAGATTCATACGTGGCTTGATTTAAGGCTTTTGTAAAGATATCTGCTACTTGTGCTTCTGTGTGTACGTGATCTATAACGATATCACCATTGTTTACATGATCACGAAGAAAGTGATAGCGTAATTCTATATGCTTAGCCTTAGAATGTAACACGGGGTTCTTAGACAAATTAATGGCACTCATACTATCACAATATATAGGGATTCTATTTACGGTAATTCCAAAGTCCGAAAGTTGTTGTTTTATCCACAACAACTGTGTGCAACAAAGGCTAAGTGCCATGTACTCAGCCTCAGTAGTGGACAAAGCAATGCTTGCTTGCTTTTTGGAAAACCATGAGATAAGTGAGTTTCCTAAAAACTGGCAAGTCCCACTCGTGCTCTTTCTATCTATTTTACAGCCACCATAATCTGCATCAGTATAAGCATGTAAGTCAAATGTGGAATCCTTATCGTACCAAATTCCTAAGGTGGGCGTGTGTTTAATATAACGGAATATTCTTTTTACCGCATTATAGTGAGACACCTTAGGTTGACTTTGAAATCGTGCACACATGCATACACTAAACATGATATCAGGCCTACTAGCAGTTAAATATAGCAAAGAACCTATCATAGATCGATATAAGCCATTATCAACGTCTTTACCATGTTTGTCTTTGTCTAATTTAGTGGTGACACTCATAGGGGTGGGGGATGGTTTCAAATTTTCAAAGTTAAACTTTTTAATCATGTCATTGACATATTTTGCTTGACTTATGTGAATCCCTTTACTTGTTTGCTTAATCTGCAAGCCAAGAAAATATTTAAGTTCACCAACCATAGACATTTCAAATTCAGATTTCATGCACTTTTCAAAGTCTTCAACAAGTCTATGTGATGTAGAACCGAAAATAATGTCATCAACGTAGATTTGGATAATAAGTAAATCCGATTTATCTTGTTTCAAAAATAGTGTACTATCTATAGTACCTCGTTTAAAATCATTTTCTAAAAGGAAAGTAGCAAAACGATCATACCATGCTCTAGGTGCTTGCTTTAGCCCGTATAGTGCCTTCTTTAGTTTGTATACGTGATCGGGATGTTTCAAATCTATAAAACCGGGTGATTGCTTCACGTATACTTCTTCTTGTATAAATCCGTTTAGGAATGCAATTTTTACGTCCATTTGATATAATCTGAAATCTTTCATGCAAGCAATAGCAAGTAATAGTCGTATAGCTTCTAAACGTGCTACGGGTGCAAATGTTTCATCGTAGTCAATTCCTTCTTCTTGATTATATCCTTGTGCTACAAGTCTCGCTTTATTTCTAACAACCTTTCCTTCTTCATTCATTTTATTCCTAAACACCCACTTTGTGCCTATTATAGTCTTGTCTTGTGGTCGTGGCACTAAATCCCATACATCGTTTCTAATAAATTGATTAAGTTCATCATGCATGGCATCAATACAGGAAGAATCACTCAAATCATCATGCACATTTTTAGGCTCCATTTCAGAAATCATAGCATGAAATTCATTTATTTCGTCCGAACTAATTCTTCTACGTGGTCGCACACCGTGAGTGAGGTCGCCTATAATGAGATCATGTGGGTGATCTCTATGCCATCTTGGTTGATTATTTTCTATGTTATCATGAATTTTTATGTGATCATGCATTTCTAGTGTGTCATTCATATCATGCATATCAAAAGAACCATCATCTTCATTCAACACGGGTTTCAATTCAAAGTCATCGTCATATTCTTTGTCTTTATCAATCTCACTAAATTCATTGAATTTCACATGAATAGATTCTATGATTTGTCTAGTGAGAGGATCATAACACCTATATGCCTTTGAATTTATAGAATATCCAACAAAAATGCACTCAATTGATTTGGATTCAAATTTGTCTAAATTATCTTTTGTATTTAAAACAAAACATTTGCATCCAAACACACGAAAATAGTCAATCTTAGGCATGCGATCATTCAAAATCTCATAAGGCGTCTTGTTTATTTTCTTTCTTATAGATAGGCGATTTACAATATAGCATGCACAATTTACGGCTTCCGCCCACAGAAATCTAGGCAATTTATTTTCGCATAACATAGTCCTAGCGATTTCTTGTAATGTACGATTCTTTCTTTCTACTACTCCATTTAATTGTGGAGTTCTAGGTGGCGAAAACTCATGCTTGATTCCTTTTTCTTCGCAAAATGAAATCATCTCTTTATTTTTAAACTCACCGCCTCTATCACTTCTTATCTTTTTCACACTTACACCGTATTGATTTTCAAGTTGTCTAATTAATTTTGCAATTTCAATGGCGCTATCATCCTTATGTGCAAGAAATAAAGTCCAAGTATAACGAGAGAAATCATCAACAATCACGCATGCATAGTGGCGCCCACCAAGGCTTGTAGTGCGACTAGGACCAAACAAATCAATATGCAATAGTTCTAAGATTCTAGTCGTGCTTATTTCATTTTTTGGCTTAAGTGACTCACGTGTTTGTTTGTCTTTTATGCAAGATTCACACAACTGAAAGTTGTCTAAATCAAGCTTGGGCAGTCCTCGTACTAGGTTCTTTCGTTGAAGTTTATCTAGTGTGGAGATACCAATATGTCCTAAACGTCTATGCCACAAATTCACATTGGGTTCATTTGACATAAAGCACTTAACTTTAGCGTCTACCACATCATCCATAGACAGCGTAAAAATATCACCTTCTCGTTTTCCTTTTAAAACGGTTTCTCCATTTTTATTTATTATATTGCAATAAGGGTGAGTAAAACACACATTAAAACCATTGTCAACAAATTGAGAAATGCTAAGAAGATTGTAGGATAAGTTTCTTACCAAAAAGACGTTGGAGATTTGGAGAGTGCTTGGATTTCCAATCGTATCTTTTCCGATGATCTTTCCTTCGTTGTTGTCTCCAAAGGTCACGGATCCGCCTTTTGTGAACTTCTTTAATTTTGTGAACAAGCTCGGGTCACCCGTCATGTGCCTCGAGCATCCACTGTCAAGGAACCACTTAATTGTTGTATCTTTTGATGTGTGGGCTCCCTGCAATGTGCAAAGATGATTTAGGTACCCTTTTAACTTTGGGTCCTTTCAATTTAGTTAATCACCTCTTGGTAAAAGTACATTTCGGTACCCATACTTGGGTGATCCTTCCCGGTCTATCAAATGGCAAGAATGTAGATGAAGGTGCGATATAGTAGACATGTGGTGCATGCACTTTGGGCCTTTGCCCAAGGACTCCTTTATACTCTTTGAATGAATGACGTTTTTGATATGTCCTTGTGTGTGTGTGCGAAGTGCGTGGATGATATGAATTTCGTGTATGCATTATTCTTTTCTTTTCATATCTATATGGTACAAAGTTATATTTCACATGATATGAAGAAGAAGTGGGGCGTGATGAGGAAAGGAACGGCTTTTGCGTCATCTTAGACGCCACTTGAGGCTTAGGGGTGTCTACTTTCTTAGATACCACAAACTTAGTTGGTTTGGTTGATACTTCATTTGTATCAATGTATCCCAAACCCGTTTTGTCGCTGTCATGCTTTTGTGATAATATAATGCGATGCAGCATGTTGGACCCCGTATCAAACTGTTTCATCATTTTCTCTAAATCGGTATTCCTTGATTTCAAATTTGAAATCTCAGATTTCATTTCATTATTTTGAGTGGTTAATGATGAAATCTCTGTCTTTAATGCAGTAATGACACATGATGACTCTTTCTTTGAATCGCTTAATTGAGCGACAAGATTCTCGTTAGAAGATTCTAACAGTTTCTTGTCTTCAATTAATCGTTTCTTTTCCTTAGCGAGAGTCTTAGTGAATTTATGCAATTCTAAAGACTGACTAAAAAGATCATCATAAGAAGGTTCAGAGTCAGAGTCAGAATCAGATGATACCTCATTAGATGCTTTGGATGCAAAGCATACTTGTGCAGTCTCCTCTTCGGTCTCAGTTTCAGAATCCGATGTATCACTCCAGGTGGAGGCCTTTAGAGCACGTTTCATTTTTTTGGGTTCTGAGACGAGTCTATTTTTGTTCCGCTCCTTGTCAGGGTATTTATTTGTTTGCTTTTCTTTATTGGGGCAGTCATATGATAAGTGTCCGAGTTTGCCACATTCATAACATTTAACGTCTTTATCATTTGACTTGTTTTTATTTCTCTTGGTTGTAGTACCCTTATTTTTGTTTCTAAATGACCTTCTCATAAATTTTCTTAAGCCTTTAGCTAATAGAATTAGGTCATCGTTATCCGTTTCAGAATCACTATCATCTACGTGATCGGAGGGAGGGGAGACGTATTCATTTGATTTAAAAGCATCAGCTTTACCTTGTTTAGATGACTCTGATTTCCGTATGGTGAGTTTATTCTCATAAACTTTAAGTGATCTGATTAATTCTTCCATCTTTATTGACTTAGTTTCCTTACTTTCTTCTATTGCGGTCACTTTAGGATCCCATTCGGATGGAAGGCTTCGTAGGACTTTCTGTACCTTTTCCTGCGCGGTAAAAGCTTTACCAAGAGACTCAAGAGAGTTGTAGATGTTAGTCAAACGAAGATCCATATCAACAATAGACTCATTAGGCAACAATTTAAACGACTCAAGTGTGGACATAAGCATGTTTATTTTTGACTCTTTTACTTGACTCGTGCCTTCGTGTTTCATTTCTAGTATCCTCCACATTTCTTGTGCACTCAAACAGTTTGTCACATAACTAGACTCACTTTTACTTAATCCGTTTAGAAGCAATTGCATAGCCCTAGCATTCATACTAAGTTTCTTTTTATCATCACTCGTATATTCTTGTCTAATTTTAACAACTTCTAATGTGACTCCGTCTACGGTGGATACCTTAGATGGGACATAAGGACCATCTTCAATGATTGACCAAATATCTATATCTATAGCTATAAGAAAAAGCTTCATTCTAAGTTTCCACTGAATAAATGACTCACCGTCAAAAATTGGAGGCCTTTGGCTATACATATCTTCTTGCTCGGTTTTGAGATTTGTGGTTGCCATCTCACTGAATCGTTGGATTCCATGAAGTGAGTGTTCCTGCGCTCTGATACCACTTGTAGGATCTGCAAGGCACCACTAGAAGGGGGAGGCTGAATAGGTTGTGCGGAAAGTGTGGTTTTTAAAATTTGTTTAAACCTAAACAATTCAACTTCTGAAAACAGATTCTGTTTTCAGGACCAGTTTTAAAACGTTTTTAAAACCAGGTTATAGGTCTCCAAAAATTCTGCAATTTTGAGATAACTTATCCTCAGATGTTATGAGGGTCCCCTAAAAATTTCAAATTAAAATTCAACCTTTAACCCCTTCAAAAACCGTTGGTGATCAGATTGCGCAAATCAGCCAGAAACGGTAGACGGTTTTGAAAAATTTATTCATATTTGTTTGTAAGTCCAAATGCTCTGAAACTTTAACCACTAACTCCTTATATACTATATTTAAGTGGGTTGAAACAGTTTTGTAAAATTCTTTTGGGAAGTAGGTCAATCACAACCAAAGTCTCAACCTTTGCAAGTCTGAAAATCAGACTGCACTAGTCTCAGAACTTTTGTTGTTTGATCGATTTATACTTATCCAAAAGGGTTGAAATTTGTTCCAAATTAACCCTATAACGTGTGGCTATGTTTATGGAAATTTTTGTGATTTTTGAACGTCGTTTACTATTTTTATGAACGCCAACAAAAAGAATAAACTGTGTAGTAACTGAAAGTAAATGCAGAAAGTAAATTGCAACAAGAATTTTATACTGGTTCGGTTATAAACAACCTACTCCAGTCTTCAAGGAACACCTTCCTTGGTTCACACTAATCACACACACAACACACCTTACCACAGGGTTGATAGAGTTACACCTAACTCCAACCTTTTACAAACCTTGTACGGTGAATACAATTTGCACGAATACCACCACCTCACAAGAATGAAGATTGATCACACCTTGATCAATCTTTTACAAAGATATGGAATATGTGGTGGTCTATATCAAGCCTATTCATCACTTTGATTTTTCAATGCTTGTGCTTGTTTTGTTTTTGCTCAACCTCTTTCCTTTTAACTTGATGCAGCCGTCCACCTTGGGTGTAGCCTCCCTCTTGAAAATTATCTTCTAAGTCCTTAGGAGGATGTAAGACATCATTGTGACATGGTCTTGCTTACTTGGCATCTTCTTATTGGATGATCATTTAAGCTTTGCTTACTTGGCACTTCATGATTGGTTGAATGTTGTTCATCATTGATGACTTGGAAAAATCTGAGAATAACACTTAAAACATGTGCCAAAATCATCACAAAAAAATTTCCATAAATCATAAGATTATCACATAAATTGCAAGACATAAATTCCTTCCACACAAAGGTATAAAATCGGCCATAATTGTTTTTACCATGCTGAATTTTCAGCATGTGTTGCATGGTTGTATAATTCAAAATATTACCATTTTTCTATGATTTTTCTTTTTAAAATAAATCTCCAATTAATGGTAAATATCCTTCTCATATTAGAAATGATCTTGGACACATTTATGCTCAACCATTCGGCCTACACATGTCTCACACATGCTGAAAAATTTTCAGCATGTGTGATATATAAAATATCACACTTTATTAATTTAAATAATATTCAAATCACTTCCATTTCTTCTTCCAATCAATCACATAATTCAAGATAATAAAATATACCAACTTAATGTCAAAAAATCGGCCAGCCTTGTTAGCATGCTGAAATTTTTCAGCATGTGTTATAAGAGAGACAAATTTTGAATTCTTACCATTTGTAGCTTCTCTCTTTAATTCACCAACATTGTATGATTGATCCTTGACCAATCAATATGCCAACAAGGCTCCAAATAAGCTCCATCTTGGCTGTAATGTGCGTTAGATATGTCTATACATATGCTGAAAATTATTTTTGCTAACTTTGTAAAATAGTGCACATTTAATAATACACACATGTTATATTCCAATCAGCCCTTAATTTAATTTTCTAGAACACTTTAAGATGTATATCATATGTAAAAAGTGTCTAGATATGTGTCACATGATGTACCACAAACGTTCCATGTGTTGTGTGCGTAGAAAACCGAATTTTCGATATTTATCGATTACCCGATTTTTCTCTAATTAAATTCCAAATTCTTGCACATGTTATATATATTATGTTACACATAATATATATATAATATATACTTTAAATCTCAGCACTTGGCTGGTCTAAAGTGGTACCATTAACATGTGACAAAATTAAACTTGGAATCTTCACATTTTGGCCTTAATGTGGAGTGATTTGTGTGTGCCAACATGGAAAGTATTTTTGGCTGAATATACAGTCATATGCACGAAATTTTTATCAATTTTTGAAGTATAGGGGCTGGTCATTTATTTATGACAAGTACGTGACACGTTGGCGAAGTTTCGGTATTCGCCCGATACGACAATTTTTGGTTTAGAACCTTTTATCGTGTCGTATTTAATTTGTCATCACCATATCTTATATCATATGATATAAGACCTGAATATACTCATAAATATGAGTTAAGTATAGTGGTGTGACATTAACGTACGTACGTAAAATATATAACGTGTCGGTAGTACGTTGGAATACATGTGTATGTGCCTTTTTCAAAAAATCTGAAAATATATGTAATCTATATGTATATGGCGTGTACACATTAAAGAGGGGAGGAGGAGAAAACTTTCCTTCCTTAGCCTTGTTGCCTTTGTGCATCTTCCAAATGTGGCTTCCTTTAATGAACTACTTAGTTTAATAAACTAAGTACTTCACTTAATGAACTAGTTTAGTTCATTAATGGTGGCACCTGAAAATAGTATAAACACAACAAATGTTTGTCATATGATGTAAGCTTTAACGCTTCATGGCTCATTAGTCTGGCAACATTATATATAAGCTAAATAAGGCAAGTAATAGCAATGTATCATGCATACATGTATATCTTATGCACGTGTGTGTGTATATATCATGCATTTAAGTCACTTATTTTGAAATCACTCAAACCCCCTTTTCTCTACAATTTGCCTTTGCTTTGGTTTGACCTTGATTCTTTTTGGGCTTTCGGCAGTCACTGCTACGAGGCCCCGGTTTCCCACAGTTATAACACTTATCTGTGAACTTCTTTGCAATCTCCTTGCCCTTGACGTTCACGCCCAAAGTGTTATTCTTCTTCGTGTTTCTTGCCTCAGTAACATGAGCCTTGGCTTGACCAAATAGAGTGGTTGGCTTTCTATCAGCACGACGATTGTCCTCCTCTATCCGAAGCCAGACAATCAGATCTTTCATCTTCGTTTCCTTTCGTTTGTGCTTGAGATAGCTCTTAAATTCCCTCCATAAAGGAGGTAGCTTCTCAATCACAGCCGCAACTTGGAAAGATTCACTGAGAGTGATGCCCTCCTTTTCCATTTCAGATACCAACATCTATATTTCTTCAACCTGCGAAATGACAGTTTTAGAATCTAGCATTTTATAGTTGAGAAATTTTCCAACTATTAACTTTTTCGTGCCAGCATCTTTTGTGCGATACTTTTTATCTAAAGCCAACCACAACGCTTTTAAAGTTTTATAAGTACAAAACACACCATAGATAGTATTATCCAGACAACTCAAAATGAGATTCAAACAACAAAAATTTGTGTACGCCCATGCTTCAGCACCTAAGGCGTTCTGTATATTCTGATTTTGATCCTCCACAGGTTCTACCACTGGTGGATCTTCGCTCAGCATTTTGGTCAAGCCCAACGCTGTGAAATAGAACAACATCTTCTGCTGCCATCTCTTGAAAAACTGCCAGCAAACTTTTCCGCCTTCTCCACTTGTGCAGCTGTGGCAGCTGGATTCATCTGAGGCCCTCCGTCCAGGGGAACTGTGTTATACAGCACACCAGCAGCAACGCTGTTGGTACCGTCAGGTGCAGACACAGAGTGTGCACCGTTAAAGTCTCGAACAGAGTTCGAGCTTTCGTTTTTCATTCCTGTTCAGTTCGATCAAAACATATAGATCAGAACAGAGTTGGATATAAGAAATGAGTAGAAAGAGACTGCAAATCAGTATGAATTCTGCTTTGCGTACGGAAACAGTATAGCGATTAATTGAATCTGAAAAATACGTCTTAAGATTGTTGGATACAATCAATCATGTATAAGACGCAATCGTTCAGTGTGTGAGTATGAAACAGTAAACAGTAAACCAAACCTGGGGCGAGTCGAGGACTATGTCCTTAAGACGTATTGCTCTGGTATACTGTGTCTAACCGGCGTTAGCAACCGTCTCCCAGGATACAACGGGTACCTGTTCAGTTGAGTGGCACTGCTGAACTTGAACTGCAGCGAACCTTCGAGTGTCCTGACTTCTCTTGGACGTGATGCAAAAAGTATGAAGATGAATGCGAAATCAGAAGATTAGAGTGCGTGTTCTAATTGCACACCCATCCTCTGTTTATATATAGGGATTGGTTGGAAATCGGTTTTCGCAGAAAGAATCGTGACCGTCGGATCATAACCGTAGATCGACGAGAGCCGTCAGATCAAAATCTCCTGGCGTTTTTAGAAGGTTTAAATTATAGTCGTTAGATGGAAAACCGAAATGCAGGATTAAACCTGGAGCGTTAGATAAAAACCACATTCGGTTGGGCGGTTAGGTTAGTTTAAATCTCAGCTATTGAATCAAAGCTGTCTGTTCTGCCACCATTAGATCAAAATCGTTTGATCTTATCGCACATCGGAGGAGACTGTTCGAATCAGATTAAAACAACCGTTCGATTTAAACCATAACTGAACGCCTTATCAAACTCAACCGCGTATTGTTTAAACTCAACCAGTAATAGTTTCGCAGATGGACTGGACCCCTAGAGAGCATTTGGGCCGCTGCGCAGCTAGGCCTGAAGCCTTTAATTATTTACAAAAAATAGGAACCGGCCCACGAACCCACGAACCGGCCCGGCCCACGAGCCACGCGCCACAAGCCGGGCAGCCAGGCATGCGGCGCGCGCGCTTGTGGCACTTTCTAGGTCTTACCTCTGGTCAAAAACTTCTCATGCCCCAAGGGCACATCTAAAGTGTCCATTCTAGCCATTTATAAGATGGCTTAATGAGTTCAATTGTCTAATGTGGTATTCCTCCATAAGGGTGATGTGGTCTCCTAAGAATAGGACACATCACCCATTAAATCATATTTTTTATCTGCTTTGAGCATTAATTTCTCATTCACCCGGCTCTCTCTGATCCTGCACAAATATAACCTAATACTACACAAACGCAGTAATAGACTGTTAACTTACTTTCATTCTCAAGAAGATAAATTACCACTGTCACCACCAAAGTCATCCAAATAGGAGATTTCTCATAATACATTATTTGAATTTTTTTTCTCACTTTTGAACATTATTATTTCATGCAATCTTTAGAGGCAATGTTTGTTATGAGAAAAAAAAAAAAGAAGAAAGAAAGAAAAAGACCGTCTTTTGTTAGATATTCCTATCTTCAAAAGGATGTACATCACTCTATTTAAAAAGTCATTGTACGGAAGTAGGTTGAATAAATTTCAGTAGCTTTATCCTTTTTTAAAGGGGTCTCTGACACACTCAGTCCCAAAAGTAATGTAAGAATGTAAATCAGGTACACAACGGCCCGCTAGCAGAAGCTTAGTCATATACACAGGTCTGCATAAGGAGCCCCCTAGCACTGCAGGCAAGTCTACAAGCCAAGGAAGCTCCACACTATGCACTTGCTGAAAAGGGGTTCTCCTTGCCTTTGACAAGAATAGAACCCCTAACTTTCCTTTCAAGAACTCCTGTCCGGAACCAGTTGGGTTATGTCTTGGGACTTCAGTAGCTTTATCCTAGTTTTACTATAAATGTTTAGTATTAGTTATTCAATGGATTTTTGCCAATGACATTGTCAATGTATTATATAATCATGGACATTACGACATTGACTGTTAACAAAAATTGGGCCAGCCTCATACTATCTCTCTTATTATTTTAGGCGGTCAATATTTTAAGAAATTGGTATATATAGAGTCAGGAGTCTCACTAGAAACATCCTCTCGATTTTTTAGAATGGAGTTTGTTTGTCTGTCTCTCATCTTCTTTAGGCCCTAATGATATCTTTTGTTATTGTTAGGATATAATGGGTATAGATGTTGTTTGATGTTGTTAATATTTTAAAAAATTGTGAAGAGCCGTAACAAACGATGATGACGCCTCTGTTCAGTCTCGTAAAATCAGGTCAAGTTATATTATTTAGGATGATATGCCTACATACATATGCAAAATAAAACCATAAATATGCCCAATTATGTAATGCATCATAATGAATTAGGTATATTCAATTCGAAGAAGCTAAGCATTACAAATGCGGAAGAGAAAAATCAACACAATAGTTGTGAACACGACGGAATAGAAGTGGCCTTCACTTGACTTATGGAAAGAAAACCGGTATATGTCACGGTAGCAACTCCCACAATGAAAGCAACCTTTTTATTTCTTTATATATATATATATATATATATATATATATATATATATAGACACGTTGCAGCAAAGGGATGTGGTAAGGCTAGATGCCGGTGACCCTCATTTAGTCTCACCATCCCTCTTTGCTGCCACTTGTCGCACGGTCACACGTCACTACACAGGTGTGCATATAAATATGTCTTTCCCGTAAAACCTAGCAAAAGGCAAATCAAAATTTGTTGGATAAATATTAGACGTAATGTTTATCTTTAAGATTTATCCCGTGATTTATTAATTTAAATCACATATAGTGTGGATCACCATGTCATCTTATCTCCTAGACTTGTATTTGACTACAACTCCTTGGTGGTAAGGGTTTATCACCATACAGTAGAGTTTGTGATGGTACGGACTCTAATCAAGACAGGATTAGGGGGTCCCTAGCCTAGCCTATAAATAAGAGCCTATGGTTGTCCATCAAACCATCTCATTCAAGTCAAGAGGAACAAGGCTAGAAGACTACCCTAAGGACTACATCAACACGAAGAAGGCTTCTACAAACGACAATGGCCGGAGGTAACTTTTATGCTTCCGCAATTTATTTTGGCCTAACAATTGGTATCAGAGCCACCTCTTACCATATCGTTTGTATTTAGAAAACTTTCTTTCGTACCCTTTAATGCATTCTAATCGTTCAAAGGTTACGAAATTGTAGTTTTCGAGGCCTTCAACATTAAAACTATACCTATCGATATTTGTAGTTTTAAATGTGTGCTTTCTCAGAGAATGTATGTTATACCTGTGTAATCTGGAAATTCTGCAGCACAAACACGTTGTCGCAAAATTGACGTTGTAAAATTACTGCATCTTTCACAGTAGTTTATGCAATTAAAGAATTTGGTCACTTTGACACTGACGCCCCATGAAGGAATCAAAAGTTTTAAAGCCACATAAATAAATAAAAAGATTTACGTTTCTGGTGGAATTGTTGTCATATGGTTCTGAATTAATGGCTCCTTTAAAATACTGCACAATAGATATATTTTTGCAAAGCTTTTCGTTTTGTGCTGGCATCGTATGGTGCTCCAAAATTTGATGCAATTGGCTTCCCAATTTTACCTCCACCAAATGTTTCCATTTGGTATAAAAGTCGGTACACGGGGTATTATTTCATCAAATAAAAGGTGTATTATTTCACCAAATGTTTCCATTTTATTTTCACGTGTACGGTGTTTTTTTTTAAATGTTTAAATGGTGCTCAAATGTTTCTTTATGATTATGTATCTATTTGATAAAATAAGTGGCAAATGCAAAAGGTAAACTATTGAAAGTGTGATAAATACACCGTACACGTAATTTCTGTCTAGAAAGTCGGTACTTAAGCGGGACCGTCTGTGACCCCACCGCACGGCCTGGGACTTTACGTGGAATGGTAATACCTGTCTAGGAAATTGATTCATGATCTTTCCTGGGGTATTGCCGAATCGGTTCACTTCACATTTTCATTATGATTTTATCTTTTGTTAATGTCATATAAAGCGTTTTTGAAGTTGATGACATATAAAGAATTATTTTCTTAATTTTAAGATTATCCACAACATCTTAAAATTGTACGGCGTGAAGAAAATAAAATGTCATCGTATCTATTGTTTTGGTTAATAAGGTAATCACTCTGCCCCACAGGGAAGTGGTTGCTTTATTGATCAAGAAAATTAAACATAAACATTTCCTATGCCCACAGGTACGGAAATATTTTGGTTGTTTAATTTTCATATTGTTTTAAAGAATAACTACATAAATATGTTGGTGACATATAGAGGATTATTTTCTTAATTTTAAGATTAGCCACAGCATCTTAAAATTATATGGTATACAAGAAAATAAAATGTCATCATACCTATGTTTTTGATTAATAAAGTAGTCATTCTGCCCCACAGGGAAGTGGTTATTTTATTGATCAAGAAAATTAAACATAAACATTTCCTATGCCCGCAGGTACGGAAATATTTTGGTTGTTTAATTTTCATACCGTTTTAAGTATATTCTATGCATGAGTGCAACCTCTACCCACAGGAAGGTTTAGAATATACTATTTGAATTAAATTGATTAATTCATTCTGGTTATATATGTTCATAGCATGATATATGTTTCTTTGGTTATGCAGTTATTCCCACTACTGCTTTATTTGATTCTGCTAAAACTCCAATGTTGACTGGTGACAATTTTACTGAATGGAAGGATAATATCCTTTTGACGCTAGGGTGTATGGACTTAGACCTGGCAATCCGTGAGGAAAACCCACCAAATCTCACGGAATCAAGTACGCCATCTGAGAGGTCTAGTTACGAGCGTTGGGAGCGATCTAATCGCCTCAGCATGATGCTCATCAAGTCTCGTATAAGTCCAAGCATTAGGGGTTCTATCCCTAATCTTGATAATGTCAAAGCTTACATGAAAGCCATTGATGATCAATTTGTAAGCTCTGACAAGGCGGTAGCCAGCACCCTTATGAAGAGGCTTTCAAACATGACCCATGACAGAAGCCGTGGTGTGCGCGAGCACATCATGGAGATGAGGGACATTGTTGCTAAATTAAGCTCCCTAAAGGTTGAAATCTCCGAGTCATTCCTGGTGCATTTCATACTCAACTCTCTCCCTTCGGAGTTTACTCCATTTAAGATCTCATACAACACACATAAAGAAAACTGGTCAATTAATGAACTTCTGACCATGTGTGTTCAAAAGGAGCAGAGGTTGAAGAATGAGTCCATTGAGTCTGTGCATCTTGCGACTCATTTTAAGAGAAATGCAAAGAAGGGCAAAGGTGTTCCAATGAAGAAAACCGGCAATAAAGACACATGTCGGTTTTGTAAGAAAAAGTGACACTGGAAGAAAGATTGCCTGAAATACAAGGGATGGCTGGAGAAGAAAGGTAATATTTCCTTTGTGTGTCATGAATCTAATTTTACTGAGGTTTCTGATAATACATGGTGGATTGATTGTGGTTCTACAATTCACATTGCGAAAACCATGCAGGGCTTTCTAAACCTGAGGAAGCCAAATGAAAGTGAGCAATGCATCTATTCTGGAAACCAGATGCGCTCTACTGTTGAAGGAGTGGGATCTTATAGGCTCATTTTGAAAACTGGTTTTCAACTTGATTTGGAAAACACCTTTTATGTACCTTCTTTTTCCAGAAATTTAGTTTCTCTTTTAAGACTTTCAATTATTGGATATGATTTATATTCACATCTTTTTGTAATGAATGTATTGAAAGAGAATAAAGTTATTGGTTCTGCGAAATTGAATGGTTTTTTGTTTCAACTTGAGCTAGATCCCATTTATGAGCATACTCTTTTAACAGAAACTGGTACAAAGCGTTGTATTATCAATGAAAACTCATCAAGTCTTTGGCATAAAAGATTGGGACATATCTCAATCGAAAGAATGAAAAGATTAGTGAATGAAGGAGTTTTTCAAACTCTAGACTTCACTGATTTAGGTACTTGTGTGGGATGCATAAAGGGCAAGCAAACCAACAAGACCATTAAGGGTGCCAAAAGGAGTTCTCAACCTCTTGAAATCATACACACGGATATCTGTGGACCTTTTCATACACCTTGCTTGAATGGTCAGAAATACTTTATTTCATTTATCGACGACCATTCAAGGTTCATATATCTCTATCTTCTATTTGAAAAAAAAAAAAAATCTGAAGCACTTGATGCGTTCAAAATCTTCAAATTAGAAGTAGAGAAACAAAAGGAGAAGACAATTAAAATGGTCCGATCCGATAGAGGTGGTGAATATCATGGACATTACACAGAAAAGGGACAAATGATTGGTCCATTTGCCGAATTCCTTCAAAAGGAGGGTATTGTTGCTCAATACACCATGCCTGGCACACCACAACAAAATGGTGTTGCTGAAAGAAGGAATCGGACTCTTATGGACATGGTCAGGAGCATGATTAGCACAACGAATTTGCCTATATCCTTTTGGAGTGAAGCTCTAAAAACCGCTGTGTATGTTTTAAATAGGGTTCCATCTAAGGCCGTTCCTAAAACACCTTTCGAGTTGTGGAATGGTTGGAAACTGAGTTTAAAACATTTACACATATGGGGATGTCCAGTTGAAGTTAGGGTATACAACCCAAGCATAAAGAAACTGGATGAACGAACGAAGAGCGGTTATTTCATTGGATATGCTCTAAACTCAAAAGGATATAGATTTTACTGTCCATCACACTCTCCATATCTGGTTGAAGCAAGAAATGCTAAGTTTCTAGAGGATCATGAAGTCAGTGGGAGTGATTCAAATCGTGAATTTAGATTTGAGGAAGTTAGGGACATACCAGTGCCCCTACATAAAGACAATTTGGATGCTATTCAACACGTTGAAGAGCCTCAAACTGTACAACCTCAAATTGTTGAATCGCATCAAGAACCCATTGAGACCATTATTCCCACGCCTACTGAACCAGTGGGAGTGAGAAGATCCATACGAACTAGAAAATCAGCAATTCCTGATGACTACATAGTATACCTTCAAGAATCTGATTATGACATTGGAACATGTCATGACCCTATGTCGTTTTCAGAAGCCATGAAAAGTGACAAATCGTCACAATGGTTCAATGCCATGAAAGAAGAGATGGAATCAATGGCTAAAAACAAGGTCTGGGAACTCGTTCCATTACCAACCCGAGCCTCTATGGTGGGATGCAAATGGGTCTTTAAGACCAAGAGAGACTCAGTTGGTAATATCGAACGATATAAAGCTAGACTTGTGGCCAAAGGATTCACTCAGAATGAAGGCATTGATTACCATGAAACCTTCTCTCCAGTTTCAAAGAAGGATTCATTTTGCATCATCATGGCATTAGTAGCTCATTTTGACCTCGAGTTACATCAAATGGACGTGAAAACAGCATTCCTTAATGGGGTTCTTGATGAAGAGGTATACATGCGTCAACCAGAAGGCTTTGTTGATTTCAAGAATAATCAATTAGTTTGCAAATTGAATAGATCCATATATGGGCTTAGACAAGCTTCACGTCAATGGAACCTTAGGTTTCATGAGGTAGTCTCTTCATTCGGTTTTGTTGAGAACATTGTTGATCAATGTATATACCTCAAGATGAGAGGGAGCAAGTATATCTTTCTGGTCCTATATGTGGATGATATTCTACTGGCAAGCAGTGATCTTGGGTTATTGCATGAGACCAAGCGATTTCTCGCTTTGAACTTTGATATGAAGGATATGGGTGAAGCCTCTTATGTCCTTGGCATAGAGATTCACAGAGATAGAACAAGTAAAATACGTGGTCTTTCTCAGAAGGCCTACATTATCAAAGTACTTGAGAAATTTGCTATGCAGAATTGCACGTCTATTGCGTCACTTATTGCTTCATCCACAATGGAGGCTGAGTTCATTGCATGCTATGAAGCTACTTCACAGGCTCTTTGGATGAAATACTTCATCAGTGGTCTTAAAGTTGTCGATAGTGTTGAGAGACCAATTAAGATTTTCTGCGATAACAAAGCGGCAGTGTTCTTTGCGAAAAACAATAAGAGTGGGAGTCGCAGCAAGCATATCGACATAAAGTATCTGAAGGTCAGAGATCATATTAGCAAGGGAGATGTAAAGATTGAACACATAAGTACGGAGTCAATGTTGGCTGATCCCATGATGAAAGGTTTACCGATACAAGTATTTGGGGATCATGTTGCCAATATGGGACTACGTGGTTCTCCTTGATTTTGTATTTTTGATCTTATTGTCTAGACATTCGTTTGACATTTGTTTATTTTATTTGCGCAATCTAAGTTAGGATCTGTTTGATCCATACACGAGGACCTATTGAGATGATTTATAATAAGTCGTTCATTTTGTTTGATTGTTTGTATAATGCATGGTAATACTTGGAAGGGAGTGCTCGTTGTTTAATCTAAGAGCGCAACCGCCTTGATTCGTATGTGTTATATTTTCGATCGAGGTAGTCAAGTTGTTCGAGTGACATTTTTGTTTTGGCCAAGTTACTTAGTCACTTGTGTAGCGTTGTCTAGTGTTGACATTTGATCCAAGTGGGAGAATGTTGGATAAATATTAGACGTAATGTTTATCTTTAAGATTTATCCCGTGATTTATTAATTTAAATCACATATAGTGTGGATCACCATGTCATCTTATCTCCTAGACTTGTATTTGACTACAACTCCTTGGTGGTAAGGGTTTATCACCATACAGTAGAGTTTGTGATGGTACGGACTCTAATCAAGACAGGATTAGGGGGTCCCTAGCCTAGCCTATAAATAAGAGCCTATGGTTGTCCATCAAACCATCTCATTCAAGTCAAGAGGAACAAGGCTAGAAGACTACCCTAAGGACTACATCAACACGAAGAAGGCTTCTACAAACGACAATGGCCGGAGGTAACTTTTATGCTTCCGCAATTTATTTTGGCCTAACAAAATTTTCACTTCGAATTTTGGACCTTAACGTCATGCTGCTTGTGGTGTTGCTTGATGAAAGAAAAAGAAAACACACACAACACACACACATATATTCGGGATTAAGACAGATCTGGTGATGCTCTTACGCTTTGCCTTATTCTTCTTTTATATACACACACACACATTGAATTTTGGAACCATAAATATAGAGACATAGTGAATTTGATAAAAGAGTTAATTGCACCTGTTATTCATTCTTTTCTGCCAAGTTTTAAGTAGCATCTATTTTTTCATGAAACTCATTTACCATCCATACTTATAGGAGAAATTAACAACTGGCATCCGGATGACCTGCTGGTCGACCGTTGACCGCTGAAATCGACCTTTGATCGGACTTAACCCTATTGTTAACCCGACTTTAACCAAGGTTGACTATTTTACCTTCAATATTAAAGGGAAAACAAAATCAAAAACTTCCCACCTTCATTTTCCTGTTAAGCGCATCTGAAAAAGTGAATCAGGGTTTGCATGTTGTCTAATTGGCTGTTTATGCTTTTTATTTGTCTGTAGCACATTCAGAAAATTATATAGCTTTTACTGTTCTAAACTTATGCATAGTTTGGGAGAGTTTGGTCTTCTACACAGCATGGATCTCTCCTTTTGAGTTTGGGTTCCTAGACGAACCGAAGCGGCCTCTCATTTTCCCGTTAAGTAGCGGAGGAAGTTGGAAACCCAACCAAAGGTTTAGGTCTATTTTGGAGGGAGGATTCGGTTGGTATAAAGGAGAGAATTAGGCTTTAACCATGGTTGGAAAATCTTTGCCGCCAAATGACTTAAAGGTTAAAAATAAAAGGAAAATTGCTCAAAACCGCCTATAGTAGGTAATTTCCCGGTTGCCGGATGCCAGGTGTTAATTTCCCCTATAAGTATGGATGGTAAGTGAGTTTCATGAAAGAATGGATGCTACTTAAAACTTGGTGACAAAGAATGGATACCAAGTGCAATTAACTCTTTGATGAAATTGATTACTAGCATTAGTTGGTTTTATTCTGCAAATGGATAGAGGTGTTTTCTAAAGTAATTATTGAGAGTACACCCTATGGGATAATGGAGATTTCACTCGCTTTTTCAGCGAGAGCTGGCTTTAACGCTTTATAGCGAATAGACCATTAGTTAATTTTATTCTGTAAATGGATAGAGCTGTTGTCTATAGTAATTGTTGAGAGTACACCTGATAGACCATAATTAAAACGTCTGTTAGTCAACGGTTCAACTCTAGTAGCTCAATACTCGGAAGTACTGCAATTCAGCAGTTCAGCGCTCAAGCGTGACTGTTCAGCCTCGGCTGCACCTCAACGGGGTATCATGACGCCTTTATAACATCGAAGAATATGCCAAGGTTTGCACCTCGGCACCAACTTCAGTTTATGTTCAAATGCCGCACTTCGGACCACTTCAGCGGGATAAGGCCAAGTCATGCACTTCGGCAAGGCCTAGTCATGCACTTCAGCAAGACCTAGTCATGCACTTCGGCAAGGCCTAGTCATGCACTTCGGCAGAGTTCAGCTGTGTACCACAGCAAAAGAGCCAAGCACGATATTACTTCGTGGGACCCTCAAACAAAGGTGCAATTCAAATATAATGACTACAGCTGGTTAATCTTCCTGAACACGCCAAGGTCACAACAACCGGCCTATTAGTCACATCAGTCAGACTAATGATCACATCAGCAGACCTATGGCGCCTTAGGTTTTCTGTCCCAAGCAAGCGTCCTCTCCACAATCCACTATCAGGGGCTTAAAGCGGGAAAAAGGTCTATAAAATCAAGCCAACCACGACAAAGAAGGGGACCAAGATCTGAATCCAGAACTCATACATTCATATTCCAAAGCGAAATCTATACACTTGGTTCCTCGGCAAATACTGTGAGAAACTCCTAACTCACCTCCTAAATTACAAATCTCAGTGAGATATGGCCCAAACTGACTTGAGCGTTGGAGGGTTTTTTCCGGGGCCAACCCCCCGGGACCTCTGACCTATGCTTCCTTGTGCAGGATATTTGGCGCTATTCCAGCTACACATTCTCAATTCCAGTTAACAACTCTTCAAGTTAACTGACGGAACAAATTTGAGGTCGTCTAGACCCTTGGTGAAGATCCGGCTTCATCATTTGGCACTAGAGGAAGGGCCCCATAAGTCCCTTAACCCAGAAAGCAGCTATTCAAAGCTTCTCTAACGATTACTCAGAGCTTTTCTAATTGCCCTTGGAAGCTATTGAGAGAAAGATGAGTAAAAAAGATAGTCAAGGGTCCAAGCAACCTACGACATCCAGGAGGAGCCAAAGGTCTTCTCAGCAACAAACAGATCAATGCTCTACGGAGCCGGGAGAATCCTCAACTCCCATTGCTTTCACATATGAAGAGCACAGGCGAGCCATTCGCTATGTGGCTCAGAAACCGGAGGTCTTCCAAGCAGTAGTGAGGGAGATGAAGGGGAAGGCCTCTGCAACAAAGTCCAGTGGGTCCCATTCCAATAACTCTCACCCACTGGAGCACACGGAGTATTCTCCCACTCGGCCTGGTTATTGTCCCAGGTGCCAGGCTGAGTTTATGGCCGAGGCAAGACGGCCAGAACAAAATTCTAGCCACCAGAGTTTAAGATATACTCAGAAAGCCTCCTTGCCATTTAAACATGGCAGAAAATTTGACAATAAAGGCAAAGCACCGTTGCAGAAAAAGTCCTCTGTCAAGATTCGGTTAGGAGGCCGAGGAAAGGAAATGAACTCTCTACTGGCTTCAAAAGCCCATATTCTTTCCTACATAAGAAAAAAATCTATGGCGAAAGAACCACAACCCCTGGCTAGACCAGTCCACAAAAGAAATCATCGACTGTACTGCCTTTATCATCATGATGTCGGGCATGATAAAGAAGATTGTAGGCAGCTCGGGCAAGAGATTGGGCGTCTTATTGAGTTGGGTCACCTACAACGTGTTTATAATCCGAGGTCTAGGCTCCACAACAGGCTAGACTTTGGCGGATCTCCTCCAGGAGAAAGTTGTAAACCTGGGCCTCATCAAGGATTTCTAAGTGATGAAGATTCAGATCCTGATGAAAGGAGGTTACGAGTTCCTGAGCATATAAGGCTGACATAACGGCAACAGTCCCTGATTCAATCGAATCATGGTTTATCTCTTCTTGTGCTCATCCGGTGTCCTCTGGCTAAGCTTTATGTTATCAAGGGAACAATTTCTTATATTCTTATTTGGCATACAGCCAGGAAAAGTTAAGTCACTTTATGGTGCATGGAGCAAAAATTTTTGCCTATCTATCACCCACAACAAAAGTGGGGCATATATATCTTTACCCCAGCAGGTCTGGGAGGTTGAGCAGGTCTCAACATTATCTTTACCTCAGTAGGTCTGGGAGGTTAAGCAGGTCTTAACATTATCTTTACCCCAGCAGGTCTGAGAGGTTGAGTAGGTCTCAACAGGATGGGACAGGTTTCCCGATATTCTTACCCCAACAGGTCTGGGAGGTTGAGCAGGTCTCAACATTATCTTTACCCCAGCAGGTCTGGGAGGTTAAGCAAGTCTCAACAGGATGGGACAGGTTTCCCGATATTATTACCCCAGCAGGTCTGGGAGGTTGAGCAGGTCTCAACATTATCTTTACCTCAGCACGTCTTGGAGGTTGAGCAGGTTTCAACAGGATGGGACAGGTTTCCAGATATTCTTACCCCAGCAGGTCTGGGAGGTTGAGCAGGTCTCAACATTATCTTTACCCCAGCAGGTCTGGGAGGTTGAGCAGGTCTCAACATTATCTTTACCCCAGCAGGTCTGGGAGGTTGAGCAGGCCTCAACAGGATGGGACAGGTTTCCCGATATTCTTACCCCAGCAGGTCTGGGAGGTTGAGCAGGTCTCAACATTATCTTCACCCCAGCAGGTCTGGGAGGTTGAGCAGGTCTCAACATTATCTTTACCCCAGCAGGTCTGAGAGGTTGAGCAGGTCTCAACAGGATGGGACAGGTTTCCCGATATTCTTACCCCAGCAGGTCTGGGAGGTTGAGCAGGTCTCAACATTATTCTTACCCCAGCAGGTCAGGGAGGTTGAGCAGGTCTCAACATTATTCTTACCCCAGCAGGTCTGGGAGGTTGAGCAGGTCTCAACAGCGGGATAAGTTCCCCATATCTTCACCTCAGCAGGACTGAGAGGTTAAGCAGGTCTCAACAGCGGGATAAGTTCCCCATATCTTCACCTCAGCAGGACTGAGAGGTTGAGCAGGTCTCAACAGAGGGATAAGTTCTCCATATATTCACATTAGCAGGACTGAGAGGTTGAGCAAGTCTCAACAGCGGGATAAGTTCCCCATATCTTCACCTCAGCAGGACTGAGAGGTTGAGCAGGTCTCAACAGAGGGATAAGTTCCTCATATCTTCACCTCAGCATGACTGAGAGGTTGAGCAGGTCTCAACAGCGGGATAAGTTCCCCATGTTTTCACCTTAGCAGGACTGAGAGGTTGAGCAGGACTCAACAGCGGGATAAGTTCCCTACATCTTCACCTCAGCAGAATTGAGGGGTTCAGCAAGTTTCAATTACGGGATAAGTTCCCTATATTCTAACTCAGGGAAGCTGAAAGAGCTGAAGAGCTAAGGATAAAAGCTGAAGTTTAGTACTTCGGCGAAGAACCGGTGTACAAAAGATACTCTTTTGATAAAGACAAATACTTACAAACTATCAAAATAGAGTAATTAAAGTCGCTTAAGCTGAAGACAAATACTTGCAAACTATCAGCATAGAGCAAGTTGAAGACAAATAGTTGCGTAAAGCAAATAAAACTTCGCAGTGCTCAATAAAAACACTTGCAAACTACGGAAAAGAGCAAGTAAAACTTCGCAGAACTGAAGACAAATACTTGCAAACTATCAGCATAGAGCAAGTTGAAGACAAATATTTGCGTGAAGCAAATAAAAATTTGCAGAGCCGAAGACAAATATTTGCATCCACTATTGAAAAGAAGCAAATAAAACTTCACACGCTGAAGACAAAGGCAGAGGCCGAAGAGCAAAAGTTGGGAAAAATGGATTTTCATTAAAAACAAAATATATTACAACTACAGCTATCTACAGGAAAAATCCTATTCTACTTTGCAAATCTCCTCTTCTCTGAGATCAATTCCACTTTGGAACTAAGCACTTTGGTTTTTAACTACAACTTCAGTCTTAGGACTATGGAGGTCAGCAAGCTCATAATGCTCCTTATCCAGATCTGGACAGACTCCTTAACATGCATCAATCACACAAATCCCTCTTCTTCCAGTGAAGCAAGAAATAATTGCGATTACATTCTTCGCAGTCCATCTTCAAGGTATGGTAGCAGTAAAATAAAGCTCAGGCAAGGACTATGTTGGACTCGACGCCAGTGCAAGAAATTTCAAGCACTACAATTCCAACAGATATAAACGTGGAAGATGATTTCAACCATCCTTCGGAGGATGATTCTTTGAAACCTAACTTCTGCAGTAAAGTTTTTCTCTGCCATGTAACCATAGATCGGGATGCTCGTTTTGCAGAAGGGACTGATTTATTTGACCTATCCATGTTTGAAGTGCAGCAAGATGAATCCTTTACTGGAAAGGGATGTGTTAAAGGAGAACTCGTACCAAGAGATGGCAGGGGTACTAAGACGAAGGATATGGCAGTAACTGAAGAGGGTCCATCAGTAAGGCATGACCTCCTTGAAGGACGGTTGTCCCCATCAGAGCCAAATTTTTCATGGAAGGATTGAACATCACGGTCATCCTCCAGATCCTCTGGGTAAGAGGGAGTATACATGTTTTGGAATGTTTACATAAAAATGAAGGGCTGGATCGAAAGGAAGAGCACTGTAGAAGACAAGGATAGGCTTTAAAGGCGAGGAAGATAAATGGAGAATGCAGAATGAATGGAAGAAGTCATCTCTATTTATAAGTTAGAGAAAGCGAAAAGTCGCTCCTTTTCGTTTGAAATTCAAAAAGGCAGAGGTACATGCATTTTCCTCCCTCGGGGAGTGGAATCGCTGAAAAAGTAATGATAAGGCATCGGAATTAGCGCTTACATTAAAGGCAGGAATTACTGCACAAGTAAAAGGATGTCCGCATAATTAATGAGGGATTGCCACATCACAGAACAAGATTTGTTTGTCTTCGCAGTTCAGCTCAGCCACACAAAATCTGGGGGCAAATGATAGACCATAATTAAAACGTCTGTTAGTCAATGGTTCAACTCTAGTAGCTCAATACTCGGAAGTACTGAAATTCAGCAGTTCAGCGCTCAAGCGTGACTGTTCAGCCTCGGCTGCACCTCAACGGGGTATCATGACGCCTTTATAACATCGAAGAATATGCCAAGGTTTGCATCTCGGCACCAACTTCAGTTTATGTTCAAATGCCGCACTTCGGACCACTTCAGCGGGATAAGGCCAAGTCATGCACTTCGGCAAGGCCTAGTCATGCACTTCGGCAAGACCTAGTCATGCACTTCGGCAGAGTTCAGAGCTGTACCACATCAAAAGAGCCAAGCACGATATTACTTCGTGGGACCCCCCTCAAACAAAGGTGCAATTCAAGTATAATGACTACAGCTGGTTAATCTTCCTGAACACGCCAAGGTCACAACAGTCGGCCTATTAGTCACATCAGTCAGACTACTGATCACATCAGCAGACCTACGGCGCCTTAGGCTTTCTTCCCCAAGCAAGCATCCTCTCCACAATCCACTATCAGAGGCTTAAAGCGGGAAAAAGGTCTATAAAATCAAGCCAACCACGACAAAGAAGGGGACCAAGATCTGAATCCGGAATTCATACATTCATATTCCAAAGCGAAATCTATACACTCTGCTCCTCGGCAAATACTGTGAGAAACTCCTAACTCACCTCCTAAATTACAAATCTCAGTGAAATATGACCCAAACTGACTTGAGCGTTGGAGGGTTTTTCCCGGGGCCAACCCCCGGGACCTCTGACCTGTGCTTTCTTGTGCAGGATATTTGGCGCTATTCCAGCTACACATTCTCAATCCCAGTTAACAACTCTTCAAGTTAACTGACGGAACAAATTTGAGGTCGTCTAGACCCTTGGTGAAGATCCGGCTTCATCAACACCCTATGGGATAATGGAGATTTCACTGGCTTTGTCAGCGAGAGCTAGCTTTAACGCTTTATAGCGAATAGACAGGTGCACGAACGAAGCACCAACGAGGATGAAGGAGTTGAAGGAGTAAGAGTAGGAGTTAGCTTTTATTGAAGTACGAGCAGAATAAAAAAATTCTGAGTTATATATATATAACATCCTTACGGAAAAACCAGGTACATCAGTTTGTCAAAACGCATTAGGTCTATAAAATCACAGAGAAATTATACGTGAAGTAATGTTTTTAGAATTTGAAAAGGGTAAAGATATTGTAAACTTATAAATAGAATCATATCAAACATATTCGTATTTTTTGTTGGAAGGCCAAAATAAAAGATGATAATATTGGAGTTGTTTAGTCAAACAAATTAAAAGTACATGATATTCTTAGTCACTAAGCAGGTGCGCTTTTTATTTGCCAACGGTTCCTTTACCTTCCTCGTAAAAAGAAATTAAATCGTTGGCCTTAACTCTAATGCTATTTATTGGTTTAGATATTGTTGTTAGTTTATTATATTAGAGTATATTTGAATCTAGATATTTTGTAAGCATCAGATTATGTTTTTTACTGAAAACATTGAATGATCTTGATTTATATTTTTTTTTTTTTGCAGATATTATGAAGTAGTATAGTAAGGACTTTTGGAATCAGATAATGATTTTTTAGATCCAATAAATTTTTTTTATCTGAAAAGAACTTGATGATTTGCTAGGAAAAAAGGCAAAATCACCCATCCAAAAGTATTGTTATTTTGACTTTGATCTTATAAGTATTTTTTTTTTCAAGATATTGATGGTATAAGTTAATTCCAGCTGCCTATAAAGATAATTCTGTTAGGTCCCTTAGAACACACTAGAAGGGGGGGTGAATAGTGTGTTCACCAAGTATAGATATTTTCTGAATAGTTTTTGTTTTTGAGTGCAGCCAATACTTGAGTGTGTTCTTTAAGAAGAATAAAAACTTTGCAAAGAGTAAAGAACACAAGGATGTATAGAGGTTCAAGTCAAATGACTCTACTCCTCTACCTTCTTGATTTTTCACAAGAAGGATTTTGAAAAGGGGATTGTTATTTCTATGGGGAAACAACAATCAAAAACAAAATCTTACAAGATGGAAAACTAGGCCACGCGCCTAGACCACAACCAAGAATTTTAACCCCTTGAAATCTAGTCTCCAAAGATCTTCTTTGCCCTCAAAGAAATCTTGTAGGGAGAATAGTGCACCACAACACTATCAACTAACCCTCCAATGTCTAGAAATCTTAAACAAGAAGCACCCTTGCTCCTTGACCAACAATCTACACAGCCTCTCACAATCTTCACTCACTAAGAAGAAGAATCTTCTTCCTTTACAACACAACTCCCAACAATAAAGTAAAATGTACAAGATTACAACTATTTTGAGAGCTTGAAACTTTGAGAGAAACTTGAGAGCTTGAATGGTAGAAAGTTGTTGAGGAGGAGAAAGAACCCCTTGTTTTATCACTTTGAGGATTTCTTCCCGTTTGAAATGCTTGTCAGAGCCAATAATGGGTTTTGGCATCTTGTGTTGGTGAGTCCTCATCATTGGAGATCTTCCCTTGGCATGTAGCAACATTTTTGGAGAGATTTCAAAACGAAAGCCAAAATAGGAAACCTGATCATCTTCAGGTTTGAGGGAGGACCTGTGAAAATAACGCTAAAAGAGGAGGGTACAAAGAGTCAACTGATGTTAGAAAGTGAAGCATAAGACTTTTGTAACGTTGGTCACATGAAGCGCCTAAAGTGTTAATAACACATGCATTCAATGTGACATGGAGCGCTTTATGTGAAATTGAACATGCGTTCGAAGTCACATAGAGCGTTTTAAGTGGGCAATTGAAGGCGTTCGAAGTCACATGAAGCGCCTAATGTCAGCATTCATGCTTGTTCGAGCTATTCTGACATTTCTTAGAAAGTACTTGGTGTACGTGCCCATTTTGAGGAGAAAGTACTTTTTTGATCGCAACTCAATTTTTATTATGGGTCATTAGGAAACAACCTCTATTGTTTATAACACATGTGTATGGCTGCGTACATCCGATTCACCATACTTCGCTATAGGCGGAAGCTTTTAATTCAATGGGTAATGTTAAGTTGTTGTATGAATCACGGAATAACTAAAATTTAATGAACCTACAATATCGATAGTCATGTGTTATCATATGAACATGGTAGAACTAACTTAATGAAAAGTTAGAATTATATCAAACTACTCTTGTTCTTAATTTATGCATGAAACTAAAACAAGGGGGAAAACTCTAAGGTTTATGAATCATTATACTTGTTCATGTGAAAGTGTTAGAGATATCAATAAGCTTAACATGATCTTCCTATGATTCTGTTAAATATTTCTTATTAACTATTGATTATATTTATCATATGCATACATGATAATATTTGTATATATCCTTTTAGATATAATTAAAGAAATAGTTTAGCATCACATATCAATTGTAATCACTATAAATTCATATGATTGAATGAACAGAATTTCGGTTGCCAAAATCTTTCTTTACATAAAGATAAACCAACGACATTATATACATGTGTATAATGAACAATGAGTTAACTTTATAATAGTTTCATGTACGGTTTATAAGCCAATTCCTCTGTCCAGTAAGGTTGATCATAAATCACTACACATGTTTGTCACAATTCTCTATGTTCACTCTTAATAGTTGTCTAACCAACCACAACAATCATCCCTAGTATATCACAACAACAGCAAAAGCTATCGTTAAGGTCTGAGGAGGGTGAAAGGCAGGCAAACATTACCTCCATCCCAAGAAAAAGGGAGTTTGATTCCATTGATACCATCGACTCTATATGTACCTGCATATATAACACAATAATAGGAATTTGTACTGTTGAAGAGATTTTTAATAATTGTCTAACCAACGACGGTGTTTACGGATACGTATATCATAAAATTTCACTTGTAATAACTTTCATTAAATAAATAAATACTAATAAATATATCAAAAGTGTGTCGGCATAATGCACTAATGTCACTAAAAAAAAGGAGAGATTAATGTGAAATTATTTTAGTCTACATGAACCATTCACCTTGTATGGATGTCGGTAAGAGTATATGCCATGTGTCAATAAGCCATTAGTATACGATTGTGTGCTACTCTATGTAAATCAGCTGTCTTTTTTTTTTTAACGAATAATATCATTATATTAAAAGATGGTCATTCTTTTCAAGATTTCCAAAATTATGATAACAAAAAACTAAGTTAGAAATTCGATCAAATATGGCCTAAGTATTAATAGTTATAGTAATCAAAACAAACAAAACCTACGTGTCTATTGTCGAAAAAGTTACAAATAGACAAACTCTTTAACGTGCCGAATTTAAGGTATATAACATAGTATTGGTAAGAATATAATCTAAGACATGATCTAAGATTGAAACATCTGATATCTGAAAAAGAGATTCTTGCATAATCTACACACGAAGGTTAGATCTTGGAACATAAATGAGGTTTCAATATGATATCATGTGTTTTGTTCTAGATGTTTCTATTTTAAATAGAGTCATGACACACTTTTATTTGATTTTGGAATATCATGTAATAAAGAAAAATGACTCACTAAATTGGATGCGCTTCTTATATTGTGAAGTATCAGTTGACCACCACAGTTTGACGCAATTTTCATTATGGGTCATCGGGAAATAAACTTTGTGTGTTTCTAAATGTAACTTGGACGGATTGATCTGTCACAAGAGGATCAAAGTTGCTTCTTAAACCAAGAGCATCTGAAGTGTGGAGGAAGAACTTTCCACATCTCATCATATCATTGGGCTCCCACTTAAACCAAATTATTCACTTTGTAAGGCATTTGTACGTATAAATTAAAGTCACCAAGGCAGACCCCATCAACCACAAAATGGCAATTCTCCATCATAGCAAAACTTCTTCTTTGTGTGCATGCCTTCTTCTTTTCCTCATGTTTATGGGAGCAACAAAATCAGCAGCAAGATTCTTCATCCGAATACCATATTCGGGTTCACGAATCGAGTCTAATTCGAACATTTTAGCTGTTCAAAAGCTGAAAACGCAATTGTATCTGCTGGATTTCAACGTACTAGCCAAAGGTCGTGTCCCTGCTTCTGGCCCAAGCCGTAAGGGACACCGCTCTCCCACAAGACATCTTCTGAGGTGAAGTTTTACAAGAGAATTTGAAGCAACATGAAGAGAATTTTTTGCTTCATATTCAATTTTTGAAACAAGTGGATGTTTTCGTTTTTTTTTTTTACTTTTTCTTTTTTAAGTTTATAGATACATGTGACTTTGTAAGTTACATTTGGATCTATCAGTTTGTAATTGATAAAAATGACACAAAACAATTGGGTATTTATATATACACACAACTTTAGTTAGGTGCAACACTTTGTGTGACATATAGCCTACTTCTTGATGTCACGATGGTGTTCACCTTTCTCGTTCATTAGTTTCTCATTCTAGGCCCTTCAGGGCATATCTCAGTTGGTATTCAGGTTGAGATTTACTCTAAGAGCTCAAGAGTTCAATTTCAGTGACAGACACAATGTAGGTGTTCCACTGCTGTTGGGCCGAAGACCTGGTTTGGGAGGGACACCTTGTATGAGTCAATGTGTAAGTCCTCATCTAACCTAAGAGGCCGCAGTGCTCCTGATTCGCATCTTCTACGATGCTCCTTGGGGCTGAGATGGTGGAGACCCTCATAATGACATTTTGCTCCAAGCTTTTCATTCCAGAAAAGATGGAAATGTGTACAGTTATGAGGAGACATTCCGTATGATATAGGTTGTGCAAAAAAAAAACGATATTTCTATTTTTTAAGCTTATTTTATTATTTTCTTAACACATACCAAAAAAAGAAAATATGTTAATTTTCCCACACTCTATAAGATTTGATGTGATAAAACTGTAAAATAAATATGGTATCCACAAACTTGAGCATGAATACCACCATCCTTACTGAGAAAATGCGTACACCTATTAATTTATTATCTTTTTATTTTTAAGGTGAACTACATGAGTGAGTTGACGATGTGATTGTGGTTGTAAATAATAAAGATTATCTTTTTCGGTATGGTGCACGAATATGATCTTTAAAGTTAAGCGGATGGGAGCACGTAATCGTTATGGAATGAACTTGAAGAATATCTATACATATTTCTAGAATACAATTTATCATCCGAATATCAACTAAGCTACGTTATGATATACTAAAGACAAATTTAATTTATCGTCCGAATACCAACTAAGCTGTGGAAGTAAAAAAAAAGAAACTAGAAGAATTCTATGGATTCCTAGAAGACTAGGTAGACTTTTGAGGTGTGGCTAAACTATCTTTGTAGAGTATATTTCTACAATTACATAAATTTGCTATTTGATGCGATGGTTTGAATACCATGAATATCATAGTCAACTTATAAAAAAAATATCAAAGCTTATGACATATATGTTATGTTTCTAATTTGTCTACAAAAAATTAGTTAGTCTTGCTTTAGAATCACTTTAATGTCAAACGCATAAACGTAAAGCATAAAAGTAATCTTGGTTGCAGTCTTTTGGTAGCTCTTATTTTATTTCATGCTGTGGTTATAAATAAATTTATGTTTAGGTTTGACGGTATTTTATCTCGAGAGGGTTTCTTACACGAGAAGCCTTTTCTTTATATAACATGCAATATTTTCTTCCTCTTTTCTCCTCCTCCCAAATATCACAGTTTTATTGTTCTAATATAAACACATTCGTCATACTAAAATTACATGAAAAGGAACACATAAGTCTTGAGTAATATATGTTTCTCTTTATCCCCATATCTCTAATTGGTCTCTCTTATGCCCAAATTCTCATGTTCTTTACATCCAACCAAATAAAATAACCTTTACATTATAAGAAGATTTTTACAAATTACTTAATTTTTTACTGGTTACTGTAAAGGAGCCGTAGGGCTCACGGAATCTCACGGTTGGAGAAAACAAAAGAGCCGTGAGGCTCTCACATTCGGCTGTTGGGTGTTATGTTTCAGTTGCTGTATTGCAGGATTTTAGTTGGAGAGAATAGTTTAACAATATCCTATCCTAACAAACCTGTGTAATCTCTTAGATATTTTTGGTAGTCTTTTACTCATGCTGAGAAACCCTAGTTGGGAAAATAGCATATATACTTTTGAAGTGTAAAGTGCCGTGTGTGTGTACATGAATGAAAAACATCATTTGTTGAATCATTTCTCTTATAGTTACATATAGAGTCGGGAGTTTCACTGGAATCAAACTCTCTATTCCTTGAGATTGAGATATTGTTTGTTCATCTCTGACCTTTTCCAGGCTTTAGCGATAGCTTTTGGTATCGTTAGAATATACTGGATATGGTTGTTGGTTGTTGTTGGTATTGGTTCTATATAATTGTTCCGGTGAAAATAGAACATTGAAACGAGTACCACCTCCACAAAAGTCATCCAAACAGGACGATGTCTCATAACACATTCTTTGAATTTTGCCCAACTTTTGAACTTTTTCTTCTTTACGCAAGTAATCTTTTGCCGAAAGACTAAGGGGTACGAGAATTTTAGAAGCAAAGCTTACGCAAAAAGTGCATGATGGTCAGACTTTAGTTTGCTGAAATTATGATATTAAACAAGTTGACATCACCTACTAAAATTATCTCGAAATAATATATCTAGTTTATAAGCTACATAGCGTTGTTAAATAATATATAATAGACATCACACACAATATCCTTTTAAGATGTATTTTTAATAAAACTACGACGTTTTATCACTTATACGTCTCATTTTGATAAATAACTTTGGTAAGTGATTCCAACCCCTATTAAAGGGGCATTTTATGCTTCGTAAGCGTCTGTATTTTCTTAGATGTTGCTATCTTCAAAAAGGGATAGGATCCCTTCACCGGCAAAGGGGTACGGTGACGCGTGACCGCACGACACGTGGCAGCAAGGGGGGATGGTGAGGCTAGATGCAGGTGACCCTCATCTAGCCTCACCATCCTCCCTTGCTGCCACGTGTCGCGCGGTCACAAAAAGAGTGAGAAAAGTGGGGGGCGAGAAGATCCCAACCCCTTCAAAAAGACGTGATATCTAAGGCTTTTCCTTGTTTTCCTCGTTTTTTTTCTTTTCTTTTCGGTTCAGAAAAGACGGATTTAGTCTTTGACAGGCACTTCCATTTCAGAAGTTGTTTTGCAATGTGCCCCACTGAGGCGGCGCCGAATCTATTTACCTGATGAACACTAATGAAAATGCGTTATTTCACTAGTGGAGTTGAAAAATTGCTCCAAACGGGACATGTTGAATTTAATTTTATAAATCCTTGAATATAACCGTTTAATCGAATCAATAGACACGGTAACAAAATACAGAAACTATACCTTGTTTCATTGCTGATGTTAATCTGATCATGGCTCTTGCTGATGCTGAATCTGGTCTGATCCAAGAATTCACGATCTCCCACCAATTGTTGATGCACCCTTTGACTAGTTTCAACATTTCACTGCTTTACCCGATGGAGATGCTAGACAATGTAGGCTTTATAGAAAATTTGGCACTCCATCCCCTGTGTACTCTCTATGGCCGATTTTTCCAAGTGTGTGAGGAGGTATAACTCCTCCTCCTTTATAGAGGGAGAAATAAAGAATCCTGATGGGTTTAGGGTTCAGAGTTTTGTCTGAAACCAAACCCTCTTCCTTTATGGATAGAGATTTCCTTATCTCAGATACCTGGTGATATACTTGATATTATCATCAAGTTATCTTTATCTATTATTAAATATTAGTTAATATTTAATAATAAATATTATTATCTAATATCCATTATTAAATATTATTTAATATTTAATTCATGTACCAACAATTATCTACTAGCCACATGTAGGTTGTCGTCCCTCGGGGACCAGACATCGTAAACTTTATGGTCGTTACACTTTGAGCCCATCTATCGCGGTGTCTGACCATATGACTGTCTACATATTCGGGGTTTCTATTTTAAACCACACTATACATCCACGAACATACCCGATGATCACTTAACATGTGGATGCTTTACGTAACAATTATTATTACGTGACATATGCGACATATAATATTATCATACATAACGTCCACCTTATGATCAATTCGTATAAACTTAATCAACGTGCTACAGGTATTACATGTATCTCGAATTAATCCCAACAGGACATGCATAGCATGGATGAAATAATGCTATCTGAGTGAGTAATGATTATGCCATTATATATAGTATAATTGAGTTAAAAGATTGTTGACCCAATTTGTAGTAGACATTTTGTGTGAATAGAGTGTTGGGCAATTTTGCGGAATTTTCTTGTTTGGCTCAACTCAAATGAAATTCAAAATCAAAACAAGAATGGGAGATGAGAGACATTGAATGAGTACACCGAATATAGAGTGGTTCAAATCGTAAATGATTCTACTCCACTACCACTTTGTTGCTAAAGTGGACTTTCAATAACTATTCTTCTTATTAAAGCTAATAAGAACAACCGCAGCAATACTTACACTAAAAACTTAGTGTAAGCAATCACAACAACTTCTTGCACAAAACACCTTTATGCAACTACAACAACTTCGGCTCTAAGCAAGAACAACTTCTTGCTACCTCACAACTTTACCAGAGTTCTCTCAAGAATTTTCTCACAGTGGGTTAAAAGAAATAGTAGGGATCACACTTTCTCACTAGACTGAACACAAGCAAGAGATCAAATATTTATGATTCCTCTTATGCTAGACTCACTATCTCTCACTATACAACAATTAAAAACAAAGAAAGCTTAACAAGCTTGAAGCACTTTTACACATATGAGAGAAATATACAACAACGAAGAATGAAGCTTGATGATGGTAAAAGTGTGTATTTGCCTCATCTGAGCTTCATCCATTTACAGGAGGTGTTCACTACGTTTTTGGAGCCTCCCCATGTTTTCAAGTCAATCCCCAAGTTTTGACAATTTGAAAATAGCCTTTAGCCACTCTATGGATTGATTTGATCCTCCAAAACCATCCTAGAGAATCTTAGACATGGATATAATAGTCAAGGAAGCATGTATTATGTTGGAGAAAAGTCCACAAGAAATTTGAGCAAGATTGGAAAGAGAAAACACCATGAATCTCCCTTGGATTTTAGTCCAAAGGTCATAAAAATTTGAATTCGGGAGGACATCAAACAATCGATGTGTCTGGGCTGAGAGATCGATGTCCTCCAGAGAGTTTCCAGTTTTCAACCTACAGTACATCGATCGATCGATGTCACCTGGCCTGAGAGATCAATGTCTTCTAGAAAGTTTCTGGTTTGAAACTGCCTGACATCGATCGATCGAAGTCTCTCTTAGAGAGACTGAAGCGACATCGATCGATCGATGTACTTCAAACTGAGAGATCGATGAGAGTTTCTGGTTTTGGACTTCTGGGACATCGATCGATCGAAGTCTCCAGTCTGAGAGATCGATCTTGGGCAGAAACTTTTCAAACTTAAATAACTTCAACATAGATCGATCGAAGTCACCCTTTGAGAGACTGATGTATACATAGATCGATCTATGTGAGAGATCTATGTTCCATAATGTGTTTTTCTCATCTTTGTTTCAAATTCCAAGTGTGACATTCCTTTTTAACTTATTTAAAACACTTTTTTACATCATTAAAACATTTCATATCCTAATAGTCTCCCCTTTTTTGATGATTTCAAAACAAAAGCTTTAATGGTGTTTTTAATTGAAAACTTGCATTTGAACTAGCTAAAAAATTTTACTCTTGACATTTTATATTTTTCCCTTAGTCCCTGCATTTCATGCTCCCCCAAGTTATTAAACATGTGAACATATCTAAAAACTCTCCCTCAACACGTAATCTTACCAAAACTAGTGAAAATGTCAAAATACTTCCTTTCAACCAAACTATGCATCAAGTGTAAGTGCATCATGTCATATTTTCAATTTTCATTGATCACTCAACTTATGTGCAAATCATGCCAAAGTTTTAATTAAGCATATTTCCATCAAGCATGCAACATTAAATATACCAACGCCAAGCATATACCATATCAAAGTCAATGCCAAGCAACATGCAATATTACCTATACCAATACCAAGCATGTATCATACCATACCTATGTCAATGCCAAGCAAGCAATATACCTATACCAACACCAATTTTCTCTCCTTTTTTGGAAGCATAAAAAATGAAGAATAACCAAAAATATCATTAATAAATACGAAGTTTTAGATACACAAATAACATCAACTTCTATGCCTTATCTTATAGCTAAGAGGGAAATGGGGAGAACTATGAGCTTTATTCTTCGTCGGAAGAGAAAGCTAAGCGGGAATGCACGCCTTGAGTTTCGCCTTGAGCTTGTTGTATTTCTTTTCAATTGTGAAAACTCGCTTCTTGAGGCTTGTGTTTTCTTTCTCAAGATCGTCAATCCGAACTTGTTCCTTGATGAGATCTTCTCCCTATTGATCCAATATATAACTAGCTCGTTAACTTCATCCTTAGCATTAAATGGTAACCCAAAACCACTACCCTCCTCCATTGAAGCTTTTCCCTTATCCACTTAAGAGGTAGGGCTTGGTTGAGTTTGGGGTTGAGGCTGAGGTTCAGTGGGAGGCTCGATGGGATGTGTTGGAGAATGGGTTCTTCTGTAGAAATGTTCTCGGTCTCTACCTCCTCCGGTTCATTTTTTGACCACCCCTTCTTTGTGATTCTTACCGTGATTTTTGGATTTGTTAGATGTTGGCCTTGGTATAATAATCTTTAGTTGCTATCTTTTCGTCATACACGTCATCCAACACCACATTCGCCTTTCTTAGTTATCTATAAATTAGATTGCTATATGGTAAGGCTTTTGATTTCTTAGTTACCGCCTCCAATACATTTGCAAAGAATATCTCTCCAAAATTTAACTATTCACTCATGGCTATACGATAGGCAATGTAAAAAATCTAAATTACTTGGGAGTTTGGCCGACTTACCATTGACACAAAAAGTGACAATGGCAAGCAAAACTCGATATACCAAAGACATATCGTTAGTGTTTCGGGTGGGATGGAAGTCAAGGAAGGTTTTAACTTCTTCTTCGGACACCGTGTACTTATAATTATCCCACTTCCAAGGGTCAAAATTATCTACACCTTCATCAGGGATACCAAGAAGTTTGTTGATTGTTTTTGTATCAAAAGCAACGAGCTGACTATTTATAACTGAATTCAATGAAAATGGCATCCCATTAAGGTATTCTACCATAGGTTAGCATAGAATAATTGGGTGTAATGGGTGGACAAATATTCCATTTCAGAAACCTCCCAAATCGGTCTCCATTTTTGATCATCAAACTAATTGATGATCGATCTCAATTCCTCATTGCTCAACATGTCTTGGATTTTGAGTAATTTCAATGGAATAGTGGACCTTTTTCTTCTCATCTCATTCACCAAATAATGTTTAAGCTCTAAGTGATATGTATGAGAACTTACCTGGACTTAATGATTCTTCTAAGGCATGCTCATACTCACCAGACTTCAACCATGGAAAACTGTTGAGTACAAGCCGGCTCCTCACCTCCCTTAGCATGCTTTCTTGAGAAGTGTCGGTTTTCTTTCTAAGTCCCTGTATTATAGACCCAGTTGGGACTTGGGGATGGGATTGTTAAGGCATATTTTCCTCTTCACGAGAAGTTCTCTACCTTTTCATTTTTGGGGCCATTTGGAGGGTTAGGGCACGAAATTTGCAAAAAATGTGTTTAAAGTTATGAGATTGATGAAGAGAACGGTGGATTTTGAACAAAAAAATAGCTTGGAAGATTTTAAGGTTGAGGGTTCGGATTTTAGAGAGAGCAGTGGATGGGGTTAAGTTTTTGCTTTTGAAGAAGATGAAAGCGGAAAAAGTTCTGTTTTTCCCAGCTTTTAATTGGCCTGCTCCCAATGACATCGATCGATCGATGTCTGATTTACATCAATCTCTCAACCAGCTACATAGATCGACCGATGTAAGTTGTTTACTGCCTTTTTGGTAATTTTGACCCTGTAAACATTATTTATCATTCCTAATCTTGTTCTAATGGATTTGAATGTCTCAGTAGGAAGAAATTTCGTGAAAATATCAGCTAGTTGATTGGTTGAAACAAATTCAACACAGACCAACCCTTTTTGAATACAATCTCTTATAAAGTGATGTCTTACTTCAATATGTTTGGTCCTACTATGGTGTACCGGGTTTTGTGCTATACTTATGGCTGATGTGTTGTCACATAGGATATGAACTTTGTCAAACTTGAAATTGTAACCATTTAAGGTGTTTATCATCCAAGTAGTTGGGCACAACATGAAGCGGCCGACACATGTTCGAATTCCGCCGTTGAAAGTGACACACTATTTTGTTTCTTGGAGAACCAAGAAACTAAGCAATCTCCAAGGAATTGACATGTTCCGGATATGCTTTTCCTATCGACTAGGTGTCCGGCGTAGTCGGAATCACTATACCCTCTTAAATCAAAACACCCATTTTTGGGATAAAATAACCCAAAGTTCAAAATTCATTTCAAATACCTAAAAATATGTTTAATAGCAACTAGGTGCGATACCTTAGGCATACTTTGAAATCTAGCACATAAACACACAACATACAAAATATCCGGTCTACTAGCGGTTAAATAAAGTAGACTACCAATCATACCCCTATATTTGGTTACCTCAATCGGCTTTCTATTTTTGTCTTTTTCAAGCTTTGTACTTGTGCTCATCGGTGTGCTTACACTCCTTCCATCCTGAAACTTGTATTTCTTGAGTAAATCATTTGTATACTTTGTTTGAGATATGTATACTTCATCTTGAGTTTGCTTGATTTGAAGTCCAAGAAAGTAATTTAGCTCACTGATCATACTCATCTCGAATTCTTCTTCCATCAATTTAGCAAAATGCTAACAAAGAGAATCATTAGTGCTAGCAAATATAATATCATCTACATAAATTTGAACAAGCAATTGATGGTTTCCTTGTTCTTTAATAAAAAGAGTAGAGTCGACTTTTCCTCTTGAAAACTCATTTTCAAGTAGGAAGTTACTTAATCTTTCATACCATGCGTTAGGATCTTGTTTAAGTCCATAAAGGGCCTTTTGAGTTTAAATACATGATTTGGATAACCACGATTTTCAAACCCCGGTGGTTGAGCTACATATACTTCTTCTTGAATTATGTTATTCAATAAGGCGGATTTCACATCCATTTGATATAGTTTGAAATCCTTGTAGCATGCATATGCTAATAGCATCCTAATAGTTTCTAACCTAGCTACGGGGGCAAAAGTCTCATCATAGTCTATACCTTCTTCTTGTCTATATCCTTGAGCTACTAATCTAGCTTTATTTGTAGTGATGTTTACTTTATCATCTATTTTATTTCTAAATACCCATTTAGTGTTAATTGTGGGGTGATCACTAGATTTAGCCACTAATTCCCAAACATCACTTCTTTCAAATTGATTTAGTTCTTCTTGCATGACTAATACTCAATCTTCATCATTTATAGCCTCTTTTATATTTTTATGCTCAACTTGTGAAATGAAAGCATTTTCATTAAATTTTCTCCTGGTCAATATGTCTTGACTTGTTTCTCCTAATATCAACTCTCTTGGATGGTCTTTCTTATATTTATATGAATCCGGTAAATTTGAAGTGTCTCCTCTCACTTCTTCATCTTTAATCTTAGGTTCATTTTCAATTGGATCAATCCGAAGGTCAATAACAATATTTCCTTTTAGATTCTCAAATTTTTCTATATGACTCACTTCAATTATTTCATCATCATCATCATTATTTATGCATGGTTCATCCTCAAGGAGTTCACTAAACTTAAGATGAATTGATTCTTCAACTTTTATACTTCTTTTGTTATATACTCTAAATGCCTTGCTATTTTGGGCATATCGCATAAAGATTCCTTCATCCACGTTGAAATCGAGTTTATCCAAGTTATCTTTGGTGTTAAGTATAAAACACTTAGAACCAAATACCTTGAAATAACCAATATTAGGTACTCTACCTTTCCAAAACTCATAAGGAGTCTTTTTGAGAGATGATCTCAAGTAAACTCTATTTATTACATGACACGCGGTATTTATCGCTTCAGCCCAAAAATACTTGGGTAGCTCAAATTCATTTAGCATAGCCCTACTCATTTTTTGAAGTGTTCTATTTTTCCTTTCCGCGACACCATTTTTGTTGAGGAGTTCTTAGAGCTGAGAAATTGTGTGCATACCCTTTGGATATACAAAAATCTTGAAATTCACCGTCAAATTCACCACCTCTATCACTTCTAATTTCCTTAATCGTGTCTTTTTTTATTTTTAAATCTCCTACAAAGTTTTATATAACCTTGGCATGCATCATTCTTTTTAGCTAAAAACATGACCCAAGTGTATCTAGAGAAGTCGTCTACCACCACAAAGGTGTAACATTTTTCACCTAGACTTGCCGTACCAATATCCCCATACAAATCCATATGAAGCAATTGTAGAGGTTTGGTGGTGCAGATTTCACTATTGGGCTTGAAGCTTGCTTTAACAAGCTTTGTCTTTTGACAAGTGTCACATAAGCCATGGTTTTTGAAATTTAATTTTGCAAGACCTTGAACCTTTTCATTTTTGCAAATCTCTTTGAAATTTTTGAAATTAATATGTCCAAGTCGTGTATGCCATAGTTGAGTCAAATCATTTTTGGAAACTAGGCAATAAATCTTTTGTGATATCAAATCATGTGTGCTAAATTTATAAACATCATTTTTCCTCATAGCCTCAAAAACAATTTTATCATTCTTTTTCACAATGTATTTTCTTTTCACAAATTTAACTTGAAAATTAGCATCACATAGTTGGCTAACACTTATCAAATTATACTTAAGCCTTTCTACATATAATACATTATTAATAGTGAAAGAAGAGTTACCAATTTCTCCATGTCCAAGGATTTTGGCTCTCTTATTGCCAAAATGCATCGTTCCACCATCTTGGAGCTTGAGCTTAGTGAACAAGGTTTTGTCTCCAGTCATGTGTGCTGAACATTCGTTGTCCATAAGCCATTTAGTTCCTTCTTTCGCTACTCCATTTATCTCAAGAGCCTACAAAACCAAGAGATTTATGCATTGATACCCTTTGATGGTTGGGTCCTTTAAGGTTAGCTTATCGACCCTTAGGCTTCAAAACATACATACTATCAAATCTAGCTCTACATGCATTTTTCACATGTCATACTTTGTTACAATCAAAACAAGTGGGTACATGCATTGGTTTACAAGATGATGAGCCATGTTGTGTTTTTCTCTTATTTGGTTTTTTTCTTCAATGCCTTGGGCTTAATGGAAGAATGAAATGAATTAAATCCTAAACCGAATTTATCATTTCCAATCCTTTGATTTCCAAGTAATTTGTCTAAATTATTTTTATCATCGGTTAGTTTTTGTAAGTCCATTCTCAATTTCTCACATTCTTTCCTAATTTCAACATTTTCAAGAGCTACGGTTTTATGCATGGTGAGTATGATGTCATGATCTTGATACATCAAAATATTCTTATCATGCAAGATCTTGTTTTCTAATATGCATTTTTTAAATTCTTTCTTTAAGTATTTATATTTTAAATTCAGTTTTTCAAACTCATCTAGCAAATCTCCTATTTCATCTTGTAAATTTGAAGAGTTAGAGTTTACCTTACGGTCGTTCTCAATTGCCATGAGACAAGTATGTTGTGTTTTTGGATTCTCAACTATTGCAATAAGTCCAACATCCTTGTCTTCACTTTCTTCTCCTTCCGGTTCGGAAAGAAAATCATCCCATGTGGTTACATCCGTATTTAGGGCTTTCTTCTTTTGAGGGGTGACCTTCTTTTCTTGCTTTTGCGGCTCTTTGATATGGCAATCGGCAATGAAGTAACCAGGTCGACCACACCTATAGCAATTTTCACTTCCTTCTTTATCCTTGGGTGGTCTCTTGAAAAACTTCTTTGCTTGTGCCTGTAGCCATTCTTCTAAATTTTCTCACAAGAAGTGCAACTTCCTCATCCGATTCATCGGACTCTACAACCAATCCTTTGTGTGATGCTTGTGTAGGCTTGATAGGATTCATCCTATTTTGTTCATCAATAAGAATTTCATGAGTAAGAAGATTACCGGATAGCTCATCAAGGGTAAGAGTCTTGAGATTCTTTGATTCGGTGATGGCGGTTACTTTAGGTGTCTATTCTCTTGGCAAAGAGTTGAGGAGTTTTGAGACAAGGTCTTCATTTGAGATTTTCTTGTCCACCATGGAAAGTTGATTCACTATTCGTGTGAATCGGTCGATTGTCTCCTCAATCTTCTCACCGCTCTTCATTCCGAACATCTCATATTCCTTCATGAGCATAAGTCTTTTGGCCATTCTTACTTGCTCAGTTCCTTCGTGTATCATTTCAAGCCTTTTCCATGCCTCATGGGATGTTTCAAGACCTTGAAGTCTTATGAGCTTGGTGGTGGTAAGAGCACTTGAGAGAATATCAAATGCTTTGCCATTGATGGCGAAGTTTATTTTCTCTTCGTCGGTGTAGTCATCCTCATCTTTGAACATTGATTCTCCTTTTGAGTTGGTAATCATAGGAACGATTCCTTTGACAATGACTCTTCATATATCAAATTCACAGCCTTTCAGATGATTGATCATTCAAAATTTCCACAAAAAATAATTTTAGGCATCAAAAGTAGGTGCTTAAGTGTTTGGTCCTGAGAATAGTGCAGTTGGCTTGGAATTTGAGGCGTAGGATGAAGAGGTTGTCATTCCCATGATCTTTGACCTTGCTACTTGCAAAGATTGGCCAAAAATCAAGGTTAGGCTCTAATACCAATTGTTAGGTCCGTAACACACTCTAGAGTGGGGGTGAATAGAATGTTGGGCAATTTTGCGGAATTTTCTTATTTGGCTCAACCCAAATGAAATTCAAAATCAAAGCAAGAAAGAAAGATGAGACACTAAATGAGTACACCGAATATAGAGTGGTTCAAATCGTAAATGATTCTACTCCATTATCACTTTGTTGTCAAAGTGAATTTTCAACAACTACTCTTCTTATTAAAGCTAATAAGAACAACCACATCATTACTTACACTAACAACTTAGTGTAAGCAACCACAACAACTTCTTACGCAAAACACCTCTGTGCAACTACAACAACTTCAGCTCTAAGCAAGAACAACTTATTTCTACTCACAACTTCAACAGAGTTCTCTCAAGAACTTTCTCACAGTGGGTTAAAAGAATTGGTGGAGATCACACTTTCTCACTAATCTAAACACAAGTAAGAGATCAAATATTTATGGTTCCTCTTGTGTTAGACTCACTATCTCTCACTATACAACAATTAAGAACAAAGAAAGGCTTAACAAGCTTTAAGCACTTTTACACATATGAGAGAAATATACAACGAAGAAGAATGAAGCTTGATGATGGTGAACTTGTGTATTTGCCTCATCTGAGCTTCATCCATTTACAGGAGATGTTCATTACGTTTTTGGAGCCTCCCCTATATTTTCAAGTCAATCCCCAAGTTTTGACAATTTGAAAATAGCCTTTAGCCACTCTATAGATTGATTTGATACTCCAAAGCCATCCTAGAGAATCTTAGACATGGATATAATAGTCAAGGAAGCATGTATTATGTTGGAGAGAAGTCCACAAGAAATTTGAGCAAGATTGGAAAGAGAAAATATCATGAATCTCCCTTGAATTTTGTTCCAACGGTCATAAAAATTAGAATTCGGGGGGACATCGATGAATCGATGTGTCTGGGCTTAGAGATCGATGTCCTCCAGAGAGTTTCCAGTTTTTAACCTACAGTACATCGACCGATCGATGTTTCTCCTTTGAGAGACTGATGTGACATCGATTGATCGATTTCCCTTGGCCTGAGAGATCGATGTCTTTTATAAAGTTTCTGGTTTGAACCTGCCTGACATCGATCGATCAAAGTCTCTCTTGGAGAGACTGAAGTGACATCGATCGATTAGTGTCCTTCAAACTGAGAGATCGATGTCTTCCCGAGAGTTTCTGGTTTTGGACTTCTGAGACATCGATCGATCAAAGTCCCAGTCTGAGAGATCGATGTTGGACAGAAACTTTTCAAACTTAAATAACTTCAACATAGATCGATCGAAGTTTTCCTTTGAGAGATTGATGTGTACATAGATCGATCTATGTGAGAGATCTATGTCCCGTAATGTGCTTTTCTCATCTTTGCCTCAAATTCCAAGTGTGGCATTCCTTTTCAACTTATTTAAAACACATTTTTACATCATCAAAATATTTCATATCCTAACAAACGTATCGGCCTATATTCCCACAAACGTGATACCGTAAGATCGTGCCGAACCGGCGCAGAACAGGCGTAGGAAGTTTGACCGCCTTGACTGTTATTGAAACAAAGGCTGGAGAATCAGCCTATATTCCCACAAATGTGATCCCCTAGACGACAATCAACCGTCCAACTCTGACTAAAACCGCCTTACCAAGTATCATGAGCATGGGAGATGTTGTACCCATCGTGAAACTATTATGTACCCCCGATGTATATGAAGTGGCTTAATAAAAATCCTATTTCCCAATTACAATTTTACGTTCCAATTATTTTCTTTCTTTTTATAGATCCCTTAAGGTAAATAACATCCTATAAGTAAATATCTAAATTATAAGTATGGATAATGCCTCATGGTGAAATACCATTTATACCCTCCCAACCTTTCGGGAAAAAAAAAGAAAAGAGGAAATCGGCACATACCCTAAGAGGATCTAGAACCATCCTCTTTTAATAACCCAACCAACCACCTAAAAGGGTTTTTCATTAACTAACTCTAAAAAGTCTCAAGGACCACTAAGTAGCCAACACTCACCATGATTATGTCCCAAGCCAATTGAAGAACCTCCTCCTTCCTTCCCTTTAACACCAGCCGGTTACCCCCTTGGAGACTCCATTGATTCTCCTTCAACTTCATAACAAGAAACCTCCATTCCATCCACTTAACGCCTCTCAAGACAATATCCAAATACTTCAAGAGATTCAAACACTCAAGAAGCCTCTTGGACGAATGAGTTCATAGAGGTACTCCAAGACCATCTCATCCAAATCTCAAGCTTCTAGCTAGGTAAGCAAGCCTCTTAACATCTCATTTAATCCTAAATTATCAACTTGTGAAGCTCACCTTGTTCACCATTCCTCCCCCAAAAACCGTGGCATTGTATGTACCTCTAGGTGAAGAATCTTCAAGCTCCTTGGCGGAGGAGTCCTTTAAGTGAACAATTCCAACACAAGTTCCATATTGGTAAGGATTCTAGACCTTTATATGTCCATTCTAACTCCATATGAAGCTTAAAAATCGGATGTTTCCCTAAACCCTATAAACCTTGAGCCTTAGGGAATAAAAGGAGGTGATATCTTCAAGCTCTCAGGAAGTGGTGATAGTTTGGTGGCTAGGTTGCAACACTAAGCTATTTTGGTAAGAAAGTGTATCTTGGATATAGTTCATTTACTTTTGGATTTGTGGCTAATGCTAAGCCCATCTTTGACCTCAAAACCGTGTACATCATGGTGAAGTACGAGTAGATTTCAAGCTATTTGATCCACTCAAAGTTAAGAAGAATTTTGGACTCAACAAGAGGCAAGTATACTCTAGACTTTCATGATTTAATTTAGGAGTAATGACTTGAACGTTTAGCTATACTAAGGTATGAACCTTGTATGTTATGTGCTGTATGATGCTTGAAATAGCCAAAATGTCAAGTCAAGTGGACTGTTTTGGGATCCTTTGAAAAACAGCCTTAGAAGACATTTGAAGATATTAATGTGTGTTAGAATAAGATACTATGGTCCATAAGAATGTTGGTCTAATCACCCTTGATGAACTATGTTGATAATAGTGTTAAATCATGAGTTGTGGATGAGTTTGATTGTGTGTGCTAGTTCGGCCTTGAGAGTGTCCCATAGGAAATGGATGGTGTTTATTTTCCTTATTTAGGAGCATGTTTAGGATATATTCTCATAATGATTTATGTCTGGAAAATTTAGATACCAAGTGCTAAGTGAATTCTATGTGTTCCAAGTTGTACTATAAAGGTTAGAAGTGAAACTAGTCATGGTGTTGGTATTTGTGGGGTCGCTTGGTTTCGTCACTGTGTGTATCTATAATAGTGACCTTATAATCTAAGAATGAATGCTTTGGCTATGTAATTGTGTGGTTAATAATTTGGATTAAAGGATGAAGGGGTAAATGATGCGTATGATAAGGGGTGATTTAAGAGAAATTTCCAGAAACAGAAATGTTTTGAGTATCATAATATTTGGACTTGAAATGAACCTTGTGATTGTGAAAATGACCTCAAATTTTGTGTGGTGGTAGGCCATTATGTATATTAAGTACTTGTGGTGATAGATCGATAAAAAGTTTAGTTTTACAACCTTAAATGGATCTTAAGGTGAACTTGTGCAAAACAGAATTCTGGGCGTACATGTTCTGGGAAAGTGATTGTTTAACCACTTTAAATGTTTTGGATGGCCTTGAAATTTTTTTGGGAATCACTTAAATCATTGGGTCAGATTCTATGTAAAGAAATTGGCTAAAATCATTCATTTGAGGGGTTAGCAACTGAAGTAAAGACGGATGAACGTTTCTGAAAATCTGGACAGAATGTTGGGTCATAATGTTTGGACTTATCCTTAATTGTTTGGGGCATGAAGGTGACGTTTGGGCTTAAGAAAATTGTTCCCCGGTATGTTAGCTTTGTTTTCCAGGTAGTATATGTGAATGATTGATGATTTAAGAACCATGAAAATGTAATGGAGCAGGTACGACACAGCAAAAAGTTCGGATGTGCCATATCTTGATGGAACCCGAATTTGAACCCCTTATGCTTATTGGATTGTCACGAAATTTTTATGGTTGATAGTTAGGATCCTAATGTGCATGCCTGTGTAAAAAGATTCAGGGACTAAGTTGTTTTGGTTGCAATTTGAGCCAGGAAAAATGAATGCGATCTGCTGGAAAATTTCTCAGTCTATGAGATTGTGCCTATGTCATGTCCTAAGGGATTTTTAAGATGATTCATGCAATGTCTCTCATTGCATTTCATCCCTTGTATCATGCATGACCATGTGCATTACGAATCTGATTTTCTCTAAGTTTTCCTTATGCAAGCAAGTTCCTTTCAAGTAAGCAAGTTCTATTTATGCAAGTAAGTTATTTATGGTCCCATGGTTTTCAAAAGAAATGCTCTATGATTTCCTTGCCAGCTAAGCATGCTCATAACCCGAGCCAGACCCGGGGTTAATTGGTCTGATTATATGTTCAGGACCCGACCCAGGCCCGGGGTTAATTGGCCTAATGACATGTTCTGGACCCGTCCCAGACACGGGGTTAATTGGTCTGACGATATGTTCTGGACCCGCTCAGATCCGGGGTTAATTGATCTGACACTCTGTTTTTTTATGCTTGCTTTATGAGACCAAATGATGATTTTGCTGTGACATGACATCATGCATTGCATCTTGCATTTTTCATGTACACTTTGCATGTTAGTATGGGTAAGTTAGGAAGTGATATGATAATGGCAGAATGGTATTACTTAAGTTATGATTAGGTTATATCTTTTGCGGAACAAGGATTAAAGGCCAGGTATGAATTAATGTTTGAGGTTCTTGGGGTTTTGCATTTATGTTATGATTCTTTATTTATTTCATGATTGTTTATTGTATGCTTGCTGGGTGATTTTATCACTCATACTTTATTTTCCCCCCAGAGCCCGAGACAGCCAATGTTGAGTGGATCAACGATGAACCAAGAGTGACATACCCATAGTCACGAAGCCGAGAAAAGACAATGCTTAAGGACTTTTAATGCTGACATGATATTTGTACTACGGACTATGTTTGGAACTTTTGGGATTTCGGTTTTACCCCGTTTTGTTGGACCGATGTTTTGGACCTAACATTTTCGGCAAGCATGTTTATTTCGAAGTTTCAATTCTGCCTAAATTTTGCTACTCTGTTAAATGTTAACATGGTAGTCCATGACTTGGTTATGGATTTTTACATGTTATGCATGACGCCTTGTACTCTCCGCAGTGAGATACGGCAGGTGCACCGCTTCGGACGAGGTCCAGTGTGGGGCGCTCCAGGAGTCCACCTGGAAAAGTATCCACCTGTAGCCCAGAGACCATAGCCTAGAAACCAGGCAAGTTCAGGACCGTGTTTTACACCCAAAAGTTCTGCATTCACAAAAGTGACGGGGGAGTACAATATTACGGAATGGTTGAAATGCAGGGAAGACCCATAAAAAGAATATTTAGCTTGCTATCTTATTCTGTCACATAAGAAAACCAACATTGAGCTGCACTATGCTATTGAATTCAATGCCATCTATACATACAGAAGGAATGTATTGCAAGCGAAGATATCGAGGCTATCAAGTGATATCAAGTATCAAAAAGAGCAACTCAACACAACCTGAAAGGAAGTACGATCCGCCGCGCATGTACATGCTTCTCTTTCATCTTTCTACAGGTAGGTACAACATCAATTTCTCATCAAAAGGGACATACATCATTAGTTCTGGGAGTGTTACACTAACGCCATGTACATCTGCAAACTTCTAGCTCTGGCAGTTGAAGAAAAAGTTGGCTTTTCGCGTTTGATTGTATCAGGCTGGTAGCTTCAGCTTGTCATTGTTTTTCCAGCTGCAATTTCAGGTTCCATATCAGTTTGTGCGTATATATTATGGAATTATAAAGACAGACATATGTGAAAAAGGTTGAGATCTAAGCACCTGATGAAGTAATAATAGAAAAAATCTGCATAGAGAGCTGTCTGAACGAGGCCAGAAACACAAGCTGAGAGGAAAAGGCAAGTTAGATACGGAGTATAGCGTTATAAGACAAGCAGATGGCTAACTTTTAACAAAACTGACCTATCCATCGAGTGAAATGGTGTTCTGTGAAATAGCGGAAAATCCAGTTCAAAATGTAGAATCCGCGATAGGCTCTGCAAAACGAACAAACCAGATATAAATCCCAAGCACTTAGCTAAAAAGAGCGTGTCCCAGAAAAGCAACATGGACTGAAAACAGCAGTGAACATCGAGAGTTCCAATCTCCCAACAACAAATTGTCTAATGAAAACAATTGAAGCAACATTCGGTTAAATCATTAGTACAAAGTCATCAACTATTTGATATATGATGAATTCAGAAACCATTTATCTTGAAAAGTTCACATGGAACCAAAGTTTCAGTCTCGTTGGCCATGGGGTGAACAGGTAACAGAACAACAATTCAACAGGTACAAAGTAAAAGAACTGGCAGAATACACAAAATTTGTATTTCCAAAGAATGAGGGACCCCTGAATGTTTACACCTTCATTAATTGGACATCAAGAGAAATTCTTCAAAGGAAAAAAAATGACAGAATAACAGAGGAAAAGGAAAGAGAGAAGATACACTGGAAAAAAGAAAAACGCTTGGGCGGGGAAGGGGGTGGATACTCATCTCCTACGGAAACGACTTCTATTAGAATGAGCATGAAGCAACAAGACATCTATACAGGATGAACTAAATGACTTTGATATTACCACAAACAAAGAAAAAATAGAAGGCAAGCAAGGAGTAATTTTAAAGAAAGAGGAGAGGGGGGGGGGGGGGGGGGGGGAACAAAAGCACTAAAAGGGTAAAATGTTAAAAAGATTGTTCAGGCAAAAATTTTGCAAGTAACATAAACATGTATAATTCATCAGAAATGTAGAAAACCCAAGATAAGTAAATATACCCAAGAAAGAAAACATATTGTCCAGTCAAATTATCCACATTTCCACTTCTTTGCAGAAGCACCAACTGCGGAAGAATTGCAACTGCCTCCAGGTAAATTGAAAATGCCCAAAGTATCTGCATTAAGATAAAAAATGAGATCTTAAAATTCAAAGCAACAACATAGCTAAATGAAAGTTTTAACACTCAAAACGTGGACCTCATAGATCCAAAATAGTTGAATTATATAAATTTAAGCAGCACCATATGAAAACGTCCACTGGTATTGGCCAAACTCACAATTAGGAAAAAAAACGGAAAATATGATTTTCAGATTCTGGTTTCCAAAATTAATCGAGTAAAATGAGACTCCTGCTCCTTTCTAATATGAACCACAAGATACACAGTTCAAAGGAATTTAAGAATAAGAATCCAAAGCATGAAGCCAATGAATGTCTAAACCCTTATTGATACTTCATCTTCAGATACAAACTAATAGAACATAGACTGGGAACAAGATGCTTCGCGCGTTTATGCGAGTCGCATCAAAAACATAACTGGATAGACAGGACTAAAAGAAAACACCCCATCCAAATACAGACTTTCTAACCTGAAGTCACCTTTCAAATAATAAGCCGGATACTTCCACTATTACCGGGTACGTAATGGATTCATGAGATACGTTTCTTATGTGGTTAAAAACTGAAGCTCTTAAGCTGCTTAACTGCTAGGCAGCATGTCCATTGCATGTACATGAATAATGTCTATCAATTTCTGCCAAACCATTTATAATTCATTGTTCATACAAAAGCACCTAAGTGTCCAGACATGCTCCAAAGATCTACTGTACAAAATTGCAGAGTAACTCTTGCTATGCGAAAACAGTTGTATAAGAACTGGTTTGCTTTTGATCCGTATATGCCTAGGGGAAGAGAAAGTAGAATCAGATTCATATTCACTAGACTGGATTTACAATCCACACCGTATACAAGTTCATGAACCCCAAACCACATCTAAAGTCATACGTAGTTCATCAACTGAAGAGGTACCACCAGCTAATGCTGAACTTCTAAAAGCTGGAGGCCTTTTTTCTTTTATTTTCCTTTCATGATAAATTGGAAGTAGAATCATTATTTAAATATTTCAACTAACATTTCTTAAACCGTGTGCAGGTTTGACATGAACAATCTTTTTAGGACAGTCCTGTTTTTTTTTAGATTTGTTTCTGAAAGAGAAAGAATGATATCACTTCACTCCATCGGGTATATCTAGCAAAAATGTGCACTCTTTTCTCCAATTATAAACGATGAGTGGAATAGCGGCAATTGAACTCCATGCAAACAAATTAAGCTTCTGCGTGAGGTGGTAATGATTGATAATTTTCCCCAAAGAACGGAGGTATAAGCAGCATGGTAGATCTTCATCATACACAGGATCAGTGTGCAAATTGGCTCAATTTGCATGGAGTCAAAAGCAGCCAGGAAAGAGTAAATAAAAAGAAGATTGTGGACCAAAAATTGTTCGGTAAAGTGCACTTTGTCAGACCAAAGGTTGATTAGTTGAATTGTAGAGGGAAAAACATTACTCCAAATTGTCTTGCCAAATAAACAAAAAATTGCGACCAGTTACCGATGTGAATGTCATCTGATTTTGCACCAAAAGGAAAAAAATGAATCTCATGATTAAAGGAATAACAAAGACAGCATGAACATGTACATGGATTGTTTTGTCCTGCAAAATCAATGTGACAGACAAACAGCAAACTGGGTCATGTCCATTTAACAAATGTCAAAGAGGCAGTCATGAAAGACCAAACTTATCTTTTGTAGCTTGATATAATGAAACCTCTGGACCAGAAAAATGAACCATCGACAACTTGTAAAGACTAATACAAATGCAGAAAGAACCAACCTCCGTAAAAGTGAACCTCTCATGAACCATGAGAGCCAAGACAAAGCATGTGCCAGTAAGGATGTAGTGACGAAATGTATCTAGTTCACGGTCATATGAGCGCCTGACACCACGATGAAACCGCATACACCACACGATGGCCAAGGAGCTTCCAATGAACACCAGTTTCATCACAGTATTGTAGACAGAGATGAAATCAGTAAATAAGTCCAGATATCGAGCTAAAAAGACGATCGCATACAGCTCCTGGGTCTTCAATGATATTCCTGCACGAAATAAAGGACATATTATGGCACCTGAAGATAATATCGTGCATCTAATCTCATAACAACACATAAATAAAGCATATCATCTCAAATTCCCATTCAAGGCATCAAAAGGCTTTTCGAATCCAAGGGTTATTCACAAGCTCCAAAACTTCCAACGCTGATACTTGATCCACATTCTCAGCATCCTAATAATTGAACCAAAAGACCATCATCCACCCTGCACTTCTTGAGAATAAAAGAGCAGATATGAGAAGGCAACAAAGAATTCTCTTCATTCCTTCTCTTTTTCTCTTCATATACTTTGTGCTAACATAGCACAGACCAGGATATGCCCTGGGAGCAGTTGCCTTTTTTCTCATAAACAAGTTGATTGTCTCTGCAAGAAAATTTACCTGCGCAGAAAATACAGGAAGGAAACATAGCAACAATAATACTTACTACTAAATTTTTTACGACAAATGCCTGAGATATACATAATATACAAGCAGTCAGGATATGCTCCCCTGTAAATCAAATCCATTCCAGTCATAGGTCAAATGAATAGTATCCTACTTGTCAAAAGCGTCAAGAAGTTATTCTAAGTATATGTCTCAACAAATATGCATAGATCTGAAAAAAATATTTTGTACCATCAGATACCAGGACCTGATTTCAATGATGGGGAAAACAAAAACAGATAAGAACTGGTTTAAACTCTAGTGATCAATAGAGTGCATTAAGTACCTAGAAATCACCAAGACAGCTTCCATCAAGGCAAACCCTTCACAATGTCTTTTTCCTTTTTTTTTCCTACATCAACTTTGTTCCATAAACAGTCATGGATTAAGAGAGCAAGTCGTCTTGATAAAAGGGAAGAATGGTAGATTGAAGCGAGAGGTCTTCACTCCTCTTAGCTTAGAAGAGTTTGGGAACAGCAAAAGTATTCAGTGTCAATTCCAACGTGTTTCTTTCAACCGAAGTAATATGTAGCCTGTTTTGTTCTTGTCAGAGTGGCTTTCCTCCCTTACCATAATATATTCCTGCATTTTCCTTTTATGCTCCTCAAAGAGAAAATATTAAATGATAAGTTGTTTATTATCAAAACTAGCCATCAAGTTAGGAAGATCTATGAGATCAGTGATCAAAGAAGAAAAGTATGCAGAAAAATTCTAGAATACGATCCTCTCAGCATGTCATCTAGCGTTTGGCACTGAAACAGCTCAAACTTTAAGGGAACAACTTTAATTGTTGACCAAGGAAAAAAAATTTATGCCATCTTGGAAGTTCTTTGCCACAAAAGTGCCAGCAAATTAATATACGATAAAGGGGCTTGACTGGTAACTGTTATCATCTTCCACTTCACTACATCAACTTTTCATTAATGCATATTGCCTTCCATTTGACTATCCCAATCCAGCAAGTATTGGATCTATGATCATGTAATAATTATTCTAATGAAAGAAAAGCCAAGGGCTAGGAGCAGCCATCTAAATAGGACTACACAGGGAGGAAACATTGGTATTCTCACTGGAAAAATAATTCCTAAATTCGTCAACTCGATAGAAGTGAAGAACACATAATTTCCTCAAGTTCAAGATATGATTCACGCCAACAACATAATCCTAAAAGGTCAGAAAACTATATGAATATACTAGCATGGAAAATATAAGCTAAAGCAATAAATTATTAATCAGAGAACACTAAATTATCAATATGACCTCATAAACAACTCAGCCTGTACATATTCAAATCGTATATTTCCCGAGTGAATGCAAAACAAGATCCACCTAATACACCAAAACAACCCCCATCGTTAGACTCTGAAACAAAATAATCATAACAAAAACGGTAGTAAATTTATCGAAAATTAGTTGCACCGACAAATAGAAAATGACGCATAACCATAAAAATGTAATAATTCAAAAAGAAAAATCCTCGATTCAAATATAAGACAATGGAACAAATCAGATGCGGTAACACGATAGCAAAAGAAGCACATACAGCGAAAATCATAGTAACCTGAGCATGATTTGGTGGCGTAAATTTTAAGGAGAAGGAGTAAAATGCTGAGCAAATGCGTCATGTCCCCGGCGAACCTGAAAATGTTCATCTTGACGGCTGTGGATGCTTACTGATCTGGGGATTTAAGGATAGATAATGGAATTTGTAGAGAGAGAAGTGGTAGGAAAGACGAACCTCTAATAGTAAAAGGTAGATTTTTAAGCTTTCTGGAGGAAGACGTTGATTGTTCACCGGAATTTATACCGTTTCTCTTTTCCATTTTCGTATGCAAGGGCTACATAGAACATTATAATTCCATTTCTTTCTTCAATAAGTTGTGGAAATTATTATTAGTTTATAAACTTGTGTATTTTTAAAACTTTCAAACTCAAATTTTAACACGACTTTTATGTATCTTTTAGTCTTAAGTTTAAACTCGAGCAGAACTCTTATATATCTCGAGCAAAATTAAAAGTAGTGTTTGTTTATAGTGTGTATTGTGTAAACATTTATTTTTAACAAATATTACTTAAATCATTATTATTTTTTACATTAAAAACTTTTGTCATTCTGATATATGCTTAATTTATTGCTCTTATCAAACAAGCATACTATAACAAAATATTTGATATATATCTTAAGTTCGAGCATGCTTACGGTTTTAGTATCGATATGCTCAATATTGGTATGTCAAGTGTTTAAGTCAAGCCGAGTTTGATCTCAGTTTTATTAGATTGAACTGATCAAGTAAAACTTAAACATAATTCGATTAGCTCACGAACCATGATAGCTTGACGCATCATCCTTATGAGTCATCAGAAATAATCTACGTGTGTTTCTAATACATGTGTATGGTTGTGTACATCCGACCTTTATACCCTGTCATAGGTGGGAGCCTCTCTAAAATAATGGGTAACCCTGTTGATGTATTTTTTTTAGATAAAGATTATAGGAGACGCAATTTTTATTTGTCTGTTTTGCTATTATTATTTTATAAATTTCAACAAGAAACACATAATATTTAAGCAAAACATAGATGTCCTGTGTAAAAACTGAAACAATTCCGATGTTATGGTCATGCTTTTCGAAATTTACAATAGATAAACACATGCCTTTTCAATTTTTAGACCATTATTTTATTTAATGATTCATTCTTAACCACAATAATCAACAACAAGATGTAGCTTTACAAAATTAAAATAAATATACGTATTTATCATTCCTTTTAGAAAGCTTAATCTTATCCCACACTCCTGGCTAAATCACAAAAAGAAAATTTGAATTTTTGGCGCAAAGGCTTGCGTAACCTTGTAAAACTAATCAATCGGTGGATAGCAATAGATGTTGAGTTCTTGATTTATATTTTATATACATAATTTTTTTTTGGAACTCGGACTATAAAACCCGAGGTTCAATCAATACTTGTAAAACTAATCAATCGGTGGATAGTAATAGATGTTGAGTTCTTGATTTATATTTTGTATACATTTTTTTTTTGGAACTCGGACTATAAAACCGAGGTTCAATCAATACAGAGAGAGTAGGAAAGAAAAGGGTAAGTATATAACAGCTAGAGTAGTGCGCAAGTAAATTCGAAGGGGGAAAAAGCCAAAATCACCGCTCTGCCTCTTCTCTTTAAGGGTTTTCTACTTTGTTTTTCAAGGATTTCTTCCGATAAACCTTGCTATTTCTGAAGGGGATCCACTGCTTGCAGCATGGGGTGCGCTGGATCGCGTACCAAACAAGAAGGTACCTTTTTATTCTTCACTCTTTTTTTTTCTCTTTTCTTTTTGTAATACCAGTCGATAAGGTTTTCGCATCCTGTTTAATATCATCTACTTGTTGTTTTTGTTAGCGGAAGGGGTTGGAATTAATGGGTTTCGGATTTTTTTCGAAGTTCATTTTCAAAGATGAGATGATTTTTGGTTAATTTTTTTGGGCGTCTTGATTCGCTTGATGATTCTTCAGCAATAATGGATGGGGTTTTCTTTTTTGACGGAAATGTGGTATGGGTTTTGGCTGATAGTTGTGAAATTCGAGCTTTCGTGATTTGATTTTAAGCTTAGGGATGTTGTTCTCCGTCACTGTTCTGGTTCCCTTTTCAAGTTCAATGCTTTCTATCTGTTTTTTTTTTCTTTAACATTTTTGTATGTTACTTTAGTTCTGGTTCCCTTGTTTCCATTTCCAATGGAGTCAAGACCACACTCTTCTTTGACATTGATTTTGGAATATGATAGAATAGAGTAAAATGACTCACTAAATTGGATGCGTTTCTTATATTGTGAAGTAGCAGTTGATCGATACAGTTTGGCTCATCGGAAAACAAACTCTGTGTGTTTCTAATACATAGGTATAGTTGCGTACATCCGACCTTCCATATCCCGCTATAAGCAGGAGGCTCCAAATCAATGGGTAATGTTGTTGTTGTATGTTGCTTCAGTTCAACTCTTGTGCTTCGTCCTTTTAAAAAAATATATACTGTATTAGGGCAAAGGAATGCGCTTGGTCAATTTTAAAGAAGTTTTCCTTTTGTGTGTTTATTCTCTAAAATTGATGCATTTCTTTGTTCAACTTTAGTATTAAGTTCTTTCCTAGGTCTACATTTTCCTGCATACTATTTAAAGTTCAGAGTTGGAAACAATATTAGAATCAACCTGGTTGTCTTATCACTGTTCAAACTGAAGAGTAAATAAAATTTTCTTTGCTATTTCCACTACCGAGTCACTTTCTGTATGTTATGTGTTCTTCTTGGGAATTTTAAGAAGTTGGAGATATGTGCCTGGGGTATGGTAAACCCCTTTTTCAGTAGAGATAATATGCGAGTAAAAGTTTGAAGTGCAAGAATGGAGTTTAAAGCAATTAGAATTTTATAATTGTGTTGGAATATTCTTTGTGGAAACTTTGAAGCACCAGGCTAGTGGAATTTAGAAAAAAGCTTTGTGTGGGTACCTAAACACCAAATGAAAAATCTTTTGTACAGAACCAACCTTTAACTCTTAGTGTGGGGCAAATGGAATCAGATTCATAGATAGTTAATAATAGAATAGAATAGAATAGAGGTAGCAAATAGCTTAATCTTCCAATAGTGAGACTTGCAGAAATATTGTGGAAAATTATTTGAGTGGTGAGCAGACTTTATTTAGACGGTGTTTTAGTTTTCAGATAAAACAGAAGAGAATATGATGAGCAGTGAGATCATTTGTGACCTTGAGGTCACGGGTTCGAGCTGCGGAAACAATCTCTTGCACAAAGTGTAGAGTAAGGTTGCGTACATCAGATCGCGAAGCGATCCGGCCCCTCCTTGGACCCTGCGTAAGCGCGGGAGCCTAGTGCACCGGAAACGTCCTTTTATGTGATATGAATACAGCAAAAGAGAACATGGTGAGCAGTGCACGTGAGGTCATTAGTTGTTAGGAATAATGGCATTTTCTTCTGTGTAGTCCAAATTTACTCTAAAAAACTGTCTAACTTGTGTTTCTCAGCATGCTTCTATTTTTTAAAGTTGACAGAAAATCTTGAACTGATGTCTACTTATGTTGCTGAAACATGGAGCAACTCAACCATACCATCGTTCAGTAGAGAATGTAATAAGAAAACTTACCCTAGCTACATAGCAAGAACTTCAAATAGGTGAAGAAACATCTGACTGAGAGTTCAATGAGATGAAAGACTAACACCTTGGGACGGTCTTGGAAACCTAAATAGCTTATTATATTTCCAGCCTGAAGAATATCTTGTGCATATTACAAAAAAACTCATATGCTAAATCATCAGTGAATGAATTGCCAGTAAATAATAAATGCCAATCTGATATGAAATGGGAATTACACAAAAAAAAAAAAAGACATATGAAATGGAAAATCCACAATTACCAAAAAAAAAAAAGAAAATGGAAAATCCACTTCTTTCACTGAATATCTTTGTTGCACTCATTAGTTAAATTAAAATGCAGAATCATCTCATAGTCAGAACTGTGCAATTGGAATGTAACTTTCTTAACATACATACATACATATATATACACACATACATACATACATATATATATACATATATATACACACACACACACATACATACATACATATATATACATATATATATATATTATATATATATACACACATATATATATATAATATATATATATATATGTATATGTATGTATGTATGTATGTATGTATATATATATATCCATTTAAACATAGTTTGCTGTAAAGTTCACCCGTATAGCAATCAGCAGTTTTTTAGTTTGAATGCTACTTGAGCGATAACTAAATTAATTGAATTGGTAGAATATGCGAATCTAAAGTCATACCTATAAGTCTTTGAAGTTCTTTTATCACTTACTGGAACTTATTAGTAATAGTGTCCCCTTTCTGTTCTAGAGGCTGGCTACGCGTGGAAAGTCAGGCAGAACTGTATCAAGTTTGTTGGGTTGTATTGTCTTGGTGGTGTGGCTGCAGGATGGACATGAGAGAAGGTTTCACTGTCTTGGCGCTGCAGCAAGATAGGCTAGAAGAAGAAGACTAGGACATAGTTGTGTTCAAATATCAAATATATGAAAATTTGGATAATCGGAAGGGTACAGTAGGAGAAGTTTCCTAGAGCTTAGAAAGGATATGCGTAAATTTTAGTTTCTAAACATGGGTGATAGTGATACTTTGCCAAAGCATGAGGGGTTAGATTCAGAAGACATCTCCTTGTTCTTATTGCTTCATTTTCAAAGGCGTTCCACCCTGCCATCCCTTAGCCTTTCTCCTATCGGTAAGAAAGGAGACTCGGACTCCATAAACTAAAGAGCCTCACAGATCATGGATCAAGTATGGTGGGTAGGTTAAAGAAGTATAGAAAGCAAACACCTATATATTAGTGATCCAATCTCATTGCAGGCTGCTACAAGCCTCATAAAAGTTGCATCTTTTCTGAAGTTTTTATCAGGCTTCATCTTTCGTGATGGTGGGAAGAGCGCTTCCTAAAGAAAAGGCAGTGCCATCCTTTAAATGGTTTACTGATTTAGTGTTTGTCTGCCTCTTACCCTCTCCAGACCCTAGCGATAGCTTTTGCTGTCGTTGGGATATACTGGGTATGATTGTTGTTGTTGTTTAGTGGTTTCACTACAATAGTAGATGTGATGGTGTATCATCTTCATATGGTGGATATGCAAGGGAATCACTAATGGAGTTGATCACCTGCCCCCCCCCACCCCCACCCCCAACACAAAAAAAAAGAAGAAAGAAAAAATTAAGAAGATAGATAAGGATGAATTTTCAGTAAGCACACAAATTATGCAGATGTGGAGTTCTCAACGCATAGTTTTTATAGCCCCAAGCTTTTGTTTGGGTGTACGAGGAAGCTTCACCAGAAGGCCTCTGTCTTGTGTATTTTTGTGTGGGTATTTAATTTTATGAGCTTAGTTTTGATTACTTCTCTCTTATAACATCTTTGGTAAGGACAATAAAGCTTACTGTGTCATTTTTTATTTACCCAAAAAAAAAAAGGCTTACTGTGTTTGAGGTCCAAGAAGTTTGGGTAACTTTAAACGTTTTACCTACAGTCTTGTGTCATATTTCTATTATGTTTTTCTATGACTTGGACTCTGAAGTCCTGTATTCGGTGGGCCACTGCTAGATGCTCTCGCTCGGTGCTCCCTTGTGTGAAAATATTATGCCTGTTTAGAGGAACTTTTCATGTACATAGAGACTGGATTTGATTTGAACTACTGTTGTGTTGAGTTGCTTACAGATGGTGTTAAGAAGATACGGAAGCCAAAGTCATGGAAGCATTCAGAACCATTAACCAGGACTCAACTCATACAGATGCGTGATGAGTTTTGGGATACTGCTCCACACTATGGCGGTAGAAAAGGTTGCTTATTAGGAAGTATCTCTTTCTTGCAATCCTCTTACTCTTTCTTTTCTTCTGTTTGTTGCTGTAGTTGTTGGGTTCCCCCCTTTCTCTTTTTTCCTGTTTGGGTGGTTCTATTTGTGTGGTCAGAATCAGTTAATCTGTTATTCGAATTCAAATTTAATTTGCACTTGTCATTGAATTCATCGGTTCATTTAGTAAATTATGTTTGGTTTTGCATGATGGATGGCAACGGACTATTCATTCATGCTGCATTTAGTTGTTGGAGTATTTTGTCAATTTTGGTGTCAATGCCAGGCCACATGATCGTAGTTCATTTTCTGCTCATTATTTAGAACTCTGAAGCTATCGTACATCCAATTGATCCATAACCCACTATTTTCACTGACGTCTTGTTCCCCTTTGAGCTATTTAGCATGGAAGCTATGCAACTTCGGCCTCCATCATTTATCTTACAACAACAATATTCAAGCTTTTTCCCACTTACGGGTCCCTATATGGATCAATCATTTGCATTTTGTTTTATTTTATTTATTTTTGTTTTTGTTTTTGAGTCGTAGCTTAATTCATGTCCTCCTTGTGTATCTCCTGATAACTAATGTATAATATGTGCCTTTAGAATATGCATCTTTCAAAACTATTTTATCATCTCAACCGTGATTAAAGGCTAAATACTTAAAATTTTTACTTAAATCTTATAGCTTCTACATGACATCGGCCACATGAATCAACTGTCTGCCCTATCATTGACAGTATGTTCTTCAATTGTCATATAAGTCATATGCTTATTGTCTCTCTGCATTTCTTCTTTGGTCTCCTTCTCCACTTTTAACGTGCATCTCATTAATTGTCTCGCATTATCTAATAGGTGCATCTGCAGGACGCCTTTGCACATATCCATACCATCTTAACCGTCACTGTCTCTTCTTCTCATCTATGGGAGTCACCTCAACATTTCTCCTTATAAGTTCATTTCTTATTTTATCCTTCTTTTTATGTTCACACATCCATCTTAACATTCTCATTTTTGCCACTCGCATCCTTTGTCCATGCTAATATTGACAGACCAACATTTAAACCCATACTGTGGTGCGGGTCTTACCGCCATCCTGTGAAACTTCCTTTTAACCTTTAAAGGTTCTAGCCTATCACAAAAAAAAGACTTAATGCACTTGTCATTCTGCCTGTATCATGTGTTTCACATATTTGTCAATTCCTCTATCTTTCTACAGTATAAATCATGAATACCTAAAACTCTCACTCAGATGAATCTCTTGGTCTTCAGTTTTACACAAAGTTCCAAGATCATTCTTTTGTTGCTAAAATTAACTTTCATATACTATGTCTTCTTTCGACTCGATTTGAAGCCCGTTTCTTCTAGTGTCTCCCTCCATGTTCCATCTTAGCATCGACCCTTCACTAGTTATCCACCAATAAACGTCAATTTCAAATAACATGTTTCATGGAACTCTATCTTGAATGTATCGAGTGAGTTTATCTATACTTAAAGCAAATAAGTATTGATTTAATGCAGATCATTGGTAGAAACTCACTATATATGTAACTCTGATTTTAGTCCTCTTCGAGTCTTTACGCTTGTCCTCGCGTTCTCATGCGTGTCTTTAAATCTATATATGTTTTTCTTAACACCTTTCTTTTCAAGCACTCTTTATAGAATCTCTCGTGGAACTTTGTCATATCTTTTTCAAGAAAAGAAAACTTTATGCAAATCCTGTTTCTTCTCTCGAAGTCTCTTTATTAATCTTATCAAGAGATGCATAGCCTCCATTGTTGATCTTTCCGAACATAAATGCAAATTGATTTTCAAATACACTAATCTCTTTATGAAGCTTTTTTTCAATCACTTGCTCCTAAAGCTTTATTATGTGGCTCATTAACATCATTCTTCTAGAATCAGCACAATCTTGTATATCTTATTTGTTTTTATATAGAGGTACTAAAATGCTTTTCCTCCACTAGACATGCATCTTTCCGGCTTTTAGAATTTATTTAAAAAAAATCTATGAGCCACATAATACCTTCGTATTTTCGACTATTTCCTAACCTCAAACGGAATACCTTCGAGTCCAATCGCTTTACCATTTTCATCATTTTCAAAGCATGTGCTACATCTGGGAATCAAATTCTCCTACTATATGTTATGTTTCCATCTTCTTCAGAGTTACGTAACTCGTCTAATGGGAGTTCATCTCCCACTGGTTCATTAAAAAATTTCTGAAAGTATTTTCTCTATCAATCCTTTTATTACCTTTTTCTCTACTAAAATCTTGTTATCTTCATCTTTAATGCATTTATCTTGAGTCAAATCTCTTGTCTTCATTTCTCTCGCTCTAGCAATTTTATACACATCTCTTTCACCTTTTTTCGTATTCAATTGTTTATAAAAATCTTCAAACGCCTTTGATTTGTCTTCACTTACGGTATGTATAGCACCACTAGAAGGGGGGTTGAATAGTGAGTGCGGAAAATTTTGTTTTTAAAAACGTTTGGCCCAAAAACCCCACTTCTGAACAGACCTCCAAAAATTATGAAATTTGGTATCTACTCTCAGATGTTCTGAGTATCTCCTAAAAATTTCAAATTAAAATTCCACTCCTAATCCCTTGAAAATACGTTTTTGGTCAGATTGCGTGAATCTGCCAGAAACCGTACTCCGACTTGAAAAATTTTTTCCGATTAAATGGTAACTCCAAATGGTCTGCAAATTTAATGACAACCCCTTAAGATATGAATTTAAATGGGTTGATGTTCTCAATCTTTGCAAAGTAAGTCAACCACGTTGATGTTCTCAATCTTTGCAAATCTGAAAATCAGATTGCACTAGTCTCAGAACTAATCATGTTTGGTTGACTTATACTTATCCAAATGAGTTGAAACTTGCGTCAAATGAAAGCTATGATATGTGGCTATGTTTCTGCAAAGTTTTGTAATTTTCGAAAATCGTTTACTATTTTTACATTTGCAACGAAATCGACGCAGAAACTGAAAACTGAAACTAAAGTGCAGTAAAGTAAGAACACCAAGGATTTTATACTGGTTCAGTTAAATCAACCTACTCCAGTCTTCGAGGACATCTTCCTCGGTTATCACTAAACACCAAAAACACCTTACCATAAGGGTGACTAGAGTTACACACCAACTCCACCCTTTTACAATCACAACAATCAAGCAAACGAATCACGGACACCACCACCTATTGAATGAAGGCTTGATTACACCTTGATCAACCTTTTACAACAATGAATGAGTGTGAGTGGTATATTCAAAGTCTATACAATATTTAGAATATATGAACAATAGGCTTGAGAGAGGAAGAAGGAGAAAGAAAGGTAGAAGAAGAGAGTAGAAGATCCTTTTGCACTTGAGAGAAATGTGAGAGTTGTCTTTGCCTTGTTTGCTCTACTTCTCTTCTTTTTAGTCATGAGTGGCCGCCCCCCCTTAGGGTGTTCTTCCTTCTTGAGAATTCTCTTTAATGCTCTTGGAAGATTGCTTTGTGTAGATATGACACCATCTTGCTTACTTGGCACGCTATGATTGGAAGGATGACTTGACCTTGCTTACTTGTCACTTGTTAATTGGTCCAACTTGGCATCCGTTAATGAGCTGTAAAATCTGGAAGAAATAAAACTTACAAAACATGTGCTCAAATGTAGTCAAGACATTATCCTACAACCACATTTCAATCCCTTGAATTTTGGACTTAAATTGAAGACAAAATAATGTTGAAATTCGGCCATAAAAAGCAACTTGTGGTGACATTTCAGCATGCGTTGTATTTTGAATTGTTTCCTTGTGTGTCGCCTTCTTCAATGTCACCAATCATGTGTGGCTTATTTTCCACCATTTAAAGTGCCAAATAAGCTCCACCTAGGCTCCAAAAATGCTGAACTAGGCGTGTGAAATAAGCTGCACATGTGCTGAATTCTTTTTATGTCAACTTTGTCAAATAATGCACAATAATTACACATATATGGTAAATAGTAATCAGCCCTATTTTGAATTTTCTAGAACACTTTAACATGTCTTGAATGTGTAAAGAGTGTCTAGATACATGTTACATCTCATGCCAAAAAAAAACGTTCCATGTGTTATGTTCGTAGAAAACTGAATTTTCGACTTTCGTCGATTACGTGATTTTTCTCCGATTTAATTCAAACTTTTTGCACATGTCATATATGTTATGTCACACATAATAATCATAAAATAAAGTGTATATTCAGCTCTAATGGCTGATGGTATAGGCGCCCCATGTGTTTTAAAAATTTGAATTTGAAATCTCCACAATTTGGCCGAAATTATGGGTGATTTGTGTGTGCCAACATGGAATGATTTAGTGGCTGAATTTAACATGTGAGCCACGTTTTGGCTATTTTTGATGTATATGGGCTGGTCATCTTTATATGGAAAGTACTTGACACGTCGGTGATGTTTCGGTAGTCACCCGATACGACAATTTTCGGTTTATGACCTTGTAACGTGTCGTTATAATTTTGTCATCACCATAACTTATATCATATGATATAATACCTGAATGTTCTCATAAATATGAGGTGTATATAATAGTGTGATGTCGACATACGTTTGTAATATATGTAACGTGTCGGTAGTATGTCGAAATATATGTGTATTATGCCTTTTTAGCAAAAATATGAGTATATATATATAATATATATATATATATATAGGCGTGTAAGATAAGTGGGGAGCAGACTTTCCATTTCCAAATTTGTTGCCATGTAGCTTCCACCAAATATGTCTTTATTTAATGAACTTGTTAGTTCATTAACTTGAGCAATCCACTTAATGAACTAGCTTAGTTCATTAATTGTGGCACCTGAAAATAGTACAAAGACAAGAAATGTTTGCCATATGATGGAAGTTTTAACGCTTCATGGCTTGTTAGTACGACAACAATATATATAAACATATGAAGCATGTATATCACATAAACGTGTCAAGTACTAATTTATTTATGCATTTCGTAAACTCGTACCATTTAAATCATGCATTTGTAAATCATTCAAACACTTTTCTCAACATGCTTAGCTTCTTTCTTTGTAAGCCTATATTTTTCTGAATTCTCTCGATTCTTGTAGAGTTGAAGTACCTTATATCTAGTTCTCTTGGTTTTTTCTCTGTCTTGCATTTTTTTCCACCACCAAGCTTCCTTATTTGTAGGTGTTCGACCTTTTGACTCGCCAGCTAAGTTTCTTGCTATTTGCTTTATTTTTGCCGCTACATTCTTCCGCACTTCATTTGCATCACCACTCGAATTTTTTAAGACTTCTTGCTCTAATATCATTTTTCTAAAATATGATTGCTTAGCTTCGTTCAAATTTCACCATTTTATCATAGATTCTATAGCATCTTTTTCCTCAATTTTTTATGTAGGATACAAACATCAAACACTTCTAGACAGTGCTGCATTGTTAAACTTTTTTTTGGAATCAACTTACAATAAAGCTCTTCTGTCTCTCCTACGAGTACATAAATAGTCTATCTGCGACTTATTTGGTCCACTTTTGAATGTAATCAAGTATTCATCTCTTTTTTATGATTTTACGAACTTCCTAGGTTATACTATTCCATTTCGACGACAAATTCATTTCAGAGTTCAGATATTGTTGTTCATGATATTGATAATCGTATGGCCTTGATCCCCGTAAAAGCCTCTCAAATGATTAATTAAAATTCAAATACAAAAAAGGAATTGTATAATTACTATAGATTTACGTCATTGCTTAGCCGAGCAGGTTCGAAGACCACTCCGTTAGAAAAATATATTAGTCACTCTATGGTCATATACTATGGTGAAATCCAAAAGTGATCTTCCTTCATCATTCCTATTGTCAAAACCAAATCCACTGTGTACCTCGTTGTAATACTTATTCTCTTTACCTACATGTGCATTTAAATCTCCTCATATAAATATCTTCCTCCCTATTGGAATTTCACGCTCTACATCTTCTAAATATTACCAAATTGAACTTTTATAGCCTTCTCAAAACTCACTTGATCAGTATACACGCTAATAATATTGATTGTCTCTTTACAAAATACCGACTCTAGGGTTCTAATTCTATCTCTTTTTTCTAGTTACACCTACTACTTCATATGTTAGTGAGACATATATAATAACTCAAACTCCATTTCTTGTCTTATGATTTCTTGTGTACCAGAATTTAAATCTTGAATTTTCCAGAATCCTAGCTTTCTCATCTATCCACTGTGTCGCTTGCGAACATAAAATATTTTTTTATCATCATGTCCACTATCTCCATTGTCTTCCGTGTTAGAGTTCCAATGTTTCATGTTCCTTGTCTAATACTCCTACCTAGCCTAGTATTTTCTCTCTTAGTATCTGACTTACGGCCTAAGAACTTTTATTTATTTTTCACTGCAACCGAGTTCTCTAGGAGATGCAGCGGACGTACCTCAATTGTCGTTGCATTCAGACCATGGGAATGGGACCTTTACTTATTTGACACTACATCTAAGCCTCCCAGATGCAGTGGTTCTTGACGAGGCATCGCATTTGGACTATACGGTGTGTTCCATATGGAGAATATCCTAGCATTAGCTCAATTTCTTGTTTGGTCTATAATCATATTTAGTTACAAAATTTTACCTGTCAACTTAACGCAATCTTCCTTCTTTACCTGGGTTCGGGACCGGCCATTGAAAACTTGACGGAGCTAGCCTCCAGAAATTATCCAAAAATTATTTGCATCTAATTAAATACATAACCCACTCTCCCCCACTTTTAGTCTTCCATCTGCATTATTGTATAGAAGCTATGTGGCTTCATCCTTTGAAGAACTTAGATGCTAATTCTTCAGGTGTAAGTTGCTATAATCCTACTTAATTATTGTATGCTGTAGGCTGAGTTGTCAAGAACTAATATATTGTTTGTCTGAGAACCAACCGTGTCTTTTCAAAAGAATTACTAACAAGTGAAATAGTTGGTATAAAGTCACCAGATGCATTGGCTTCATTACTTTGCAAGTCTTCATATCTACTATTTCAGTCGATGGACCATGTCATGTAGCCCTTTTTTGGTCTTCGTTTCCACCAGGTTCCTGCTCGTCTTGGGGTAAACATGATCAAGTCGATGTTAAATAATGAGAGACGTAGGCGACTTGATTCTTCCAGTACCATGGTGTGTTTTCTGAAGTTGGATCAAGCTGTTAAGCTCTTGAAATAACCTTACACCTTTAGAAAATTAAAGTTCGATCTTTATTGTCCTGGTCTTGTCTTTCAACATATATAAATACCTCTATTTGAATAATCTTAGTTGAATATGTGTTCCTACTTGTTCTCTCTGTCCAAATTCCTACTTAGTTCTTGCTTATTTATAGTGGATATTTCTGTTGTCCAAATTTTCTAGTAATTATATTGGCGTAATCTCGAAAATAAACATTCTAAAGGCGCATATTATGTATTAGCTAAAGACACTTAAGGAGGTAAGATTTACACTACAACTCCAAAAAAAAAAAAAATAAAGTACAAGAGAAATGATTGATCCATGTAGCCGATTCCACGTAGTAAGGAAGTTCTTGAGTGTTGTTGATAGCAAAAGTAAGGAACTAAGAAATTATCTTTCTTGATAGTGGCCGTTTTCCCCTTTTAAAACATCATAAAGTTCTGAATTGGCAACTATATATAGATAGCCCTTTTACAGCAGCCATTTTCACTTTGTGCAGCTCCCAATCAGTTTGGCGTCTGATTCTTCCGGGATGATGTCTTCTTTTCCCGTCTACCCAAACGCCAATTATACGCACTTATGACATTACTCAAAACTGGTGGCAGGAATTCGATGCCTGTTATGTGTCCTATTAACTTCTAGTGCTATGCAAGTGTTTCCAGTCTGTGCAGTTTCTTTTAGCTCCTACAAGTCGAATGGGTGCCAAGATTCGTATGTTCTGATGATATTCTATGCATCTGTTTCAATGATCATCTCCATCTTATACTATAACAGTCCTGGTTTCACCTAACTGTCGGACATCCTTCCCAGCTCTGTTCCCACCCCTTAAAATGGTGAGAGGACTTATAGTTAATCCATGTTCAGCCAAGTTGCTACATTATGGTGTGGAACCGCTCCATGGGTACTTAATGCTAGTTGTCTATGATTCAACCCTTAAAAAGTTAATACATTTTGATGCTCAGAAATCTGGGATGCGCTTCGAGCTGCAGCAGAGGCGGATTTGTCCCTTGCACAAGCAATAATTGAAAGCGCCGGCGTTATTGTTCAAAACCCAGACTTAACGGTCTGCTACGACGAAAGAGGTTGGGATATATCGGTTGCATGAATTTATTATGCTTTATGTGTATATTTTTCTGCTGGTCCTGCATAACTCCCTCTGCTACAACCGCAGGTGCCAAGTATGATCTACCCAAGTATGTATTGAGTGAACCGGCCAATTTGATCCGAGAAAACCCGGTGGAGGAGAATTAGAGGTGTGGCGTTTTACTGATTCTGTAAATCGTTGTATATTTTAACACATTCTCCAGTTCTTGAGTTGAAAAAATCTCAGTCCTGTTTAGCACCCATTCCCTCCCCCCTCCCCCCTTTCTCTATTTGATTTCCTTTCCTTTTCATTGATGAGTAAAAAGGTTAATCATTGTTCACTCTGTAAAGTTTTGGAATTGTTTGTGTTTTGATCATTGTGGCAGCTAGTTTTCTTATATTTGTTGTTACCCCCCCACCCCCCGGCTGCTTTACCCCCCTCATAGTAGGGATAGGATCCCCTCACCGCAAAGGGATGCGGTGACGCGTGACCGCGCGACACGTGGCAGCAAGGGGGGTGGTGAGGCTAGATGCGGGTGACCCTCATCTAACCTCACCGTTCCTTCTTGATGCCACGTGTCGCGTGGTCACAAAAGGAGTGAGGAAAGTGGGGGTTAGGAGATTCCAACCCGTCATATAGTAAGAATTTGATTCTGTTAGTTCGGACATGATGACGTAATCTAGAATGGCTTGAGATGACTTAACAAAGGGATCACGTGGGATGCAAATGACTTTTTCAATACTAATTTTGAAGGTTGGTGAAAGATTAGAAGAGGAAAAGATAATAAAAGATAGATAGGGGAAAATACTTTGATGAACTTTTTAATAAATTAGTCATAGATGAACTCGTATTGTGAGAGTTATGCAACTCTGAAGAGCGTAGAAACATAATATACAGTAGGAAAATTTAATTGTCAGAAATAGAAGATGCTTTGAAAAAATAAAAAAAAAAGGTAAAGCAATTATATCCAACGGTATCACAATTGAGCTTGGAAATGCCTGGAAAAGAAGATATTATGTGGCTCAATATCTTTTTAACAACATTGTAAAGACAAAAAAGATGTCTGACTAATATATGAAACTTTTTTTGTACATTTGTATAAAAACAAAAAAGATATACAAGATTGTACAAATTATAAAAGAATTAAGCTAATGAGTCACACAAGGAAGGTCTGAGGGCGAGTGATTGAGAAAATGCTTTCCGATGAAAGTAAGTATCTGAAAATCAATTTAAATTTATGTTAGAAAGATCAACAATGGAGGCTATTCATCTTTTAAAAGATTAATAGAGAGATATCGAGAGAAGAATTAGGATTTGCAATTATTTTTATTGACTTGGAAAAGACATGACAAAGTTTCACAAGAGATCCTGTGGAGAGAGTTTGGAAAGAAATGTGTTAAGAGTAGCATATATAGAAATTCTTAAAGACACGTATGAGAACGCTATAACAAGCGTAAAGACTCCAAGAAGACTAAGCCTAGAGTTCTCTATTGCAATGAGTTTATACCAAGGATCTGTATTAAGTACATACTTGTTTGTTTTAATTATAGATGATCTCACTCGAGACATTTAAGATGATTCTATGGAACATGTTATTAACAGATGACACTATGCTGATGGATGAGACTAGTGAAGGGTCGATGTCAAGTTGGAATGTTGGCGGAAGACATTAGAGGAAGCAAGCATCAAATTTAGTCGAAAGAAGACAGAGTATATAAAAGTTACTTTTGGCAACAAAAAAACCTTTGAACCTTGTGTGAAATCGGAAGATAAAGAGATTTATCTGAGTAAGAGTTTTAGGTAATTAAGATCTATACTACAGAAAGACGGAGGAATCGACAAGGATGCGAATCACATGATACAGGCGGGATGGTTAAAGCAGAGAAGTGCTTTAAGTCTTCTTTATGATAGAAAACTGCCTTTAAAAACTTAAAGAGAAATTTTACAAGATAACAGTAAGACCCGTACCGCTGTACGGATCTGAATGTTAGAGAGTCAATTATGAGCACGAATAAAGGATGCGAATAGTGAAAATGAGAATGTTGAGATGGATGTATGGACATACAAGGACGGATAAAATAAAAAATGAACGTATAAAGAGCACGGTTGGGTGACTCCTATAGATGAGAAGATGAGAGAGTCAAGATTAGGATGGTGCAAGCATGTGCAAAGGCGTCCTGCAAATGCACCTGTTAAGGCGATACGAGACAATAGATGAGGTGCATGTTAAATGTAAGAGAGTGATATTAAAGAAGATATAGAGAGAGACAATAAGGAAGGATATGACTTATATGACAATTGAAGAGCATATGGTCAATAATACAGTATAGTAGAGATAGTTGATTCAGGTAGACAATGTCATGTAGAGGGTATAGGATTTAAGGGAGAATTTTAATTATTTAGGACATAATCACGGTTGAAATGATATGATATTTTTGAAAAAAGACTTATTCTGAAGGCACATATTATGCATAACGTATTCAGAGACATAAAAGGAGGGAAGAATTTAGGCTATAACTAAAAATAAATAAATAAATAAAACGCAACAGAAATGATTGATCTATGTAGTGATCTCATATGGTGGGAAAATTGCTTGAGTGTTTGTATATAAGTGGTTTTTAAGTGATTGTATGTTAATGGGCAATGCTAGCTATTTATAGGCATTCTCTTGGCCAAATGTTTGAGTAAACAACGACGCATAGTTGTGAGTGTCTCGTCATTTTGCAAATCTGCACTATAAGTTGGACATAGTTTTTTGTGTGTGGTGGAAACTGAATTCAATCTCAGGTATTCTGCATTACAAGTTGGAAATACTTGTGTATTCTTCGTTTTCTATTTTTTTAAATATAAATTTATCAGTTTTTTTTTTAAAAAAAAATTTCTGATGTTATCTATTTTTTATAATAAATTTATCAATTTTTTGTAGTTCTAATATTATCTTTCTGAGCAATCAATAAAGAAAAAACATGAACATCAATAGTAAACAAATAAGTACATGGTAGAAAGACTAGTAAGTACTCATGGAACGATATAGAACTGCTGATCTTAGCAAAATTTGAACACATTTTGCAACTCTTGTATTCATAATAGGAAGAACATCAATGACTGGAGACTGTAGCCCAAAAAAATTGATTTGTGGTGTTTTTAGCAAAACTTTTGCTTCTTTTACCAAAGAATATCTTGCTCTTTTTCATAGCTAGTTCAGAAGAAAAAAGTTGTTGAGCGGAATGCACCAAAAGAAAATCCTAGCAAAACTGTGAAATCAACCGTACTGTTCAGACTATCAAATAACAAATCATACACGCTGGTAACAAGTTCTTCTTCACATTTCAGCTGATGACAGGAAAATAAATCAAAAATAAAATAATATAATAGAAAATAACATGATCATTTCCTCTAAGGAAAACGAAGTATATGCATAATCTTCGTGACATAATAGGCAAGAGAACTACAAGGACCAATGAGGAAAATGGCTGAAGGGGCAGCCATTCTGGTTGCTGAATAAAAGAGGAAGCATGGCAACAAATGTCTGACCTTTCTGTCCACAATGAAAGAAGCACTTCCTCACTTGGAGCCATGCGGTTCGCATATGCTTCAAAAGATACAAAAACATATCCAATCCACACCACTCGCGCGTTATCTGCATTAAAGCGGGATTTATCAGAAACAGTTTCATTCAGAGGGAATCTCACTTAGTAGCCAAACCTTTGGCTCACTACTCAATTAACAGCCAAACGTTGATGAAACTCACTTAACATATATTCATTTTGGATAATGGCTCATTTAACATTGCAACCGGCATCAGTCGGCCATCAAAACATATATAAAATTTTTTTGCAAAGAAACAAGCACCAGCCGGCCGTCAGCGCTGTAAATGAACCATTATCCAAAAAGAATGGCTGTTAAATGAGTTTCATCAACGTTTGATTGTTAATTGAGTAATGAGCCAAACGTTTGACTACTAAGTGGGATTCCTTCGTCTCATTCATGTTAAAAGGAAATCCGATCTTTGTCTTACGATTTATTTGGTGCTGGAGTTCCCAAGAGTAAGCTCAAGATCATCAGACACACATTCCTCATGGATTCTTTCTCCTTCCCATGGCTTGACTAGTCCCTGTGTATTACTTCCGAATGCAAACTCAACATGGACCACGTCTGACATTGGGACATCGGCTGTTTGATCATAACCTGATGGGATTGCTGGGGAGCAGGTTCCACTCTGCCCTGGAGTCCACAAGCGTGATCCTCCATTTGACAATGGCGGTCTGGAACTGAACGGATTTGATGCAACGAGACTGAAAGTGGGAGAAGATGGATCGTCTTGGGGAGTCTGAACACCGGAGATCCATCCAGAATCAGGGGGTGTCTGCCTACTTGGACTTGTTGGGGTAGAAGACAGTAAAAAGGCGTACTGCTGGTTTGCCCAGGCTGAAGCAGCTATTTGCTCGTTCCAGTTACTGGTCATTCGGGGCGTACATGCAGTTGGAGAGCTCAAAGGTGGGGTCACTGGAGCACTTAAAGAGCCACCAGAGATGTATAGATGGTGAAGCAGCTTGGATGAAGCAGGTGATGACCCTGAGGACAAGTTTTTCAGCCATGGAATTAGTGAATCAGCATCAACTGCCGCAGCGTTCGCATTGGCAGGATATCGCGATGGGATGGGGCTTGGAAAAGATGAGGAAGTAGGACTGGGATCATAAGATACAATAGGACTAGGTTGGTATGATGAGCAAGGGCTAACTGAGGCTGATGGTCCGGTGATATCCATGCGTTCAGCTGGCTTGGAACCCTGCAAAGAGAAGAGATCATAAAACCAATTGGCATGACTAATAACTGACCAGCTCTTTAATTTATAAAAATTGTAATCAACAAGTACAATTTTGCAAGTATGGTGCATCAACACACACATACACACGCAGACACAAAACACGGCCAAGAAGCAGACTTGATAAAACACACAATAAACATTCAACTTGATGCTGTCTGGTATAAACACACAATAAACACACAATACATGAGTCCAAGTTGAACGTTTATTTGTATGAACATCAATAGTTTATACCAGATACATGTGTGAGAACTTCATTCATATAAATCAAGTCTCTCTAATGTCTTCATCCACCAATGTGAATACGCATACCTCAATGTGATCCAAAGATAACTAATCGCCATCAATAGTTATTTTTCTAACCAGCATGGAAACCCTCATTGACTATTTTAAAATTTGCAAATAAAAAGATTGTTAGAGCATGATGACAACAAAAAATATTATAAAATGTATATATTTAAATTGGGTCTAGCGGTAAATGTCATTACATTTTATTTCAGTATCAACCAGGTTTGAATATCTATCGTCTCCCTTGAATGCGGTAAAATTTAAAAGAAGAAAACATTTATATCAGAAAAAGCACTTTCCTCCATTAAAAATATCCTTGAAGCAAAAAGACATAAAACTCCATCAAAGAATAGTCAACTGCAAGATTAGACCATCTCTATCCACCACGAAACCACAATAACTCCAAACCCATAACCAACCCATTCACAGCGATTCCCCAATCATCTAATCTCATTACTCAATTCGCCTAAACAGTTGACTAGGTAATCTGAAGTCTGAACCCACACGCTCTACAGCGTTAGAGCAAAAGACCATTCTCTGACCTTAGGCCCCCACCGTCCTAGTCCAAAGGAGCTTTATGCAGGATGCAAATCAGAAGTCCAACGGCGCCTTAGTTTGGGTGATTACTTACGCAGTGACCCAGTCCCTGCAAACTAGGCCTTCGGCCTAACAGCAGTGGAACGGATTCGAACTTTTGACCTTTTGAACCAAATCTCAACCCAAATACTAGGGCTGCAAACGAACCGAGCCCAAAACGAGCTATTTGAGTTCATCTCGTTAAAAGCTCGGCTCGAGTTCGATTTTTACGAGCTCGAATTCGAATTCGAATCACATTTTGGGCTCGAAATATTTAGCGAGCCGAATTCGAGCATTTTAATATTCGGTTCGTAAGCTCGACAAAGGCTCGATAATTGACTCGAATATTTTCATATATATTTCCTATTATTTTTATTTTAATAAATAATTAAAACATTTCCAGCCATTTTCGAGCTGACGAGCCAGATTCGAGCTCACGAGCCACATTCGAGCTCACGAATCAAGCTCGAGCCTTTTCCAACCGTTTCGAATTCAAACTCGAGCTGCATTTAAAGCTCGTCACAAGCTCGAGCTCGAACCTGATGAAAATAATTCGAGCCGAACTCGAGTCCAGATAGGTTCGCTCAGATTCGGTTCGTTTGCAGCCCTACCGAATACCAATAATCTAATCTCATTAATCAATTCGCCTAAACAGTTGACTACGTAATCTGAACCCACACGCTCTACAGCCTTGAGGAAACAGGATCACACATAAAATAATATAAAGTCCAAAGTTCTGATATCTACTTTCACCACACATTTTAATTCTCAAATACCGACCTAATAAAGTAAATAGGAGACCATGAGGACCCACATCAAACAATCAACACAACACATTTACAATTTGAAACCCAACCTAGTAAAACGGGTCAAACTGAAATGTGCTGGATGGACAGAAATTGTGTAACAAGTTGCATGATCTGAAACAGGGCCTTATTCTTTTTACAATCCTCTAAACTCTGCTTCATCACTCCACAGTGCCACTATCTTTTGGTTCTTACTTCTCCAGGTTACTAAATTTCCTTCTACTAGAGCGAAATAACATGATGTGGATCATCTGTTATTCGGGTTACTGGCTCAATCAGCATTAGTGTAAGGCTATATGCCAAGATGTTCATGTTTCCTGAACACAATGCCTTTTCCACAGGGTATCTTTCAAGTATCTCAATATCCTCATGACTGCTTCCATATGTTCCTCCTGAGGTTTATGCATGAACTGACATACAACCACCATGGTATAATCGATGTCTGGTCTGGTGTGTGACATATATATTAGCTTTCCAGGTAGCCTTTGGTGTTGCTCCCGGTTTGCCAATGCATCCCCGCTTCATATGAAGTTTCTGATTAACGACCATCGGAGTGTTCCTAGATCCTTTATTTTGAACTCTGTAAACAAACTCTTTCGAAGCTGGGTAATTTCTTCTTCGTCACCTTCGGTTATGATCGTATCATCCACATAGATTATCAGATAAGTCACTAAATATCCCCTTCTTTTAAAGAGTAACAGATGATTAGCATTACTATGCTTATATCCATTTTGCTTCATAGCCATTGTGAACCGTCAAACCATGGACGGGGGACTGTTTGAGTCCATACATAGCCTTCCTGAGTTTGTACACTTCATTTCGTTTGAACTCTCATAAAAAACATGTTGGTACTTCCATATATACCTCCTCACTCAATTCTCCATGTACAAATGTATTCTTAACATCGAACTGATAAATAAAACTTATATTTTAGAAAATACACCCATATCATGCAGGAGAAATCATCTGTAAATAATATGAACAACTGAAATCGACTATTATTGGAGACATATGCTAGTCTCTATGCATCGGAAGGTATCAATGAGAACATAAATTTGACTGTAATGTAGCTCAATAATTTTTTACACGTATGCAAATTCCATATGCCATAGGGGTTGTATTATTTGTAAATATTTGGAAATAAAAACTTGAGATAGCTACAGAACGGATGACCTAGATGTCGGTGCCACAACCACAGTTATCTATTGACCATTCCATGAGCAAACATGACAGAACTCTGTCAGCTACCTCATCAACGTAATACAAGCCTCCTTGCTCAATATCACGTCCAATTATCTTTGTAAGAGTGTACTGCAAAAGGCAAAAATAGAGATATATGAGCACCACAAAATGAAGTTCCTTGGTCACTTGACTTAGTGGCAATAATTTCGACGATAATGTGGGTATATATAAGCAATTGTTCAACTTTATCTGAAGGGAGAAAGCAATCAACCTTCCTCCTCGAACTTGCACTAATTCTCCAGTCGCTGTCTTAATATGTGTTTTGGTGGGGATGGATAAGAGTACAAAATCTTTAGGTCATGTGTCATAGTATTTGTGACTCCACAATCAAAAATACATCCGTTAGTTTTAACTGGGCTTTTAGTAGAGTTGGCTTGATAAGCTTTGAACTGGGTAAATATTCAAGGTTGGAAAACTTAGTGGGCCAAATGTGCAGACACTGATATTTTAGGGGTGAAAGAGGTGTATTTAGAACATTTGAGGGTGAATTTGTAGAACCGGAAATTGATTGGGTTAAATGTGCAAAATATAAAATATTTTTAGATGGATTTGCAAAATCAGAAAATAAAGGGTCGATAATTGAGAGGGTGAGACTTAAAATCTCACCCCTCATGCCTCTACCCTCAATCGACCGTCCTTCTCTCTCTTTCTTTCTCATTGCTGCTTCACGAAATCCCTTTGCTCTTCCATCCTGTCAGCCTCGCCATCGTTGCTGGCGACCCTGAGACCGTCGCCTCCACTGCTGGCCTCCAGGGGGAGGGGGCACGGCGGCGGCGGCCCATCTGTTTGACGTCATGTTTTTCTGTGGGATTTTTAATTATTTTCCAACCAATCTGGGCATCATATAATCTGGAAGCATGTGTCTTTCGTATATTTTCTCATCCCGCAGTGGGTATAGTAGGGACTCGATTTGTCCTACTTGTCCTATGATGAAGACACTGGGCGGATCCGTCTCCTTCCGGCCGTCGATGTTGGTTCGGTTTTGCCTTGGTTTTTCCCCACAAATCTAAGGCTAATCCCCAAAACGATGCATCCGTTTCAGCTGAGAGAACTGGTTTCGGGATGCTAAATTTTATTTATAATCGTTTATAGGCTCTACATTTTATCATTTTGTATTAAGACTAAACCAAGGACACTTATGGAAAGGTTCATTTGATAGAAGAATGGATTCGTTTATCAACTCATATGAGATTTCTTCCTCTTTTCATAGTTATACCCTCCATAATGAATTTTATCTCGTCGATAGCAATAATAACAGTCTTTTTAGATGAATTTTATATCATTGGTAGCAATAATAACAGTCTTTTTGGGGCCCTAAAGGACTGTTATTATTGCTATCAACGAGATAAAATTCATTATGGAGGGTGTAACTATGAAAAAAAGGAAGAAGTCTCATATGAGTTGATAAACGAATCCCGTCTTCTATCAGAGGAACCTTTCCACAAGTGCCCTTGGTTTAGTCCACTCTGCTCGCCTATTGTCAATCTTTTTAGATGAAACAGTTAGGGTATAGGGTTTAAGGTTTCCTCCCTTTGGAAGGTGACGTACGCCACCTCCACTGGTGGCAGTGGCTCCTGTTTCAACAGCTCCCTTTCTACACTTTCGTAATTGTAATCCATAGTAGTCAATAGTTGAAATAGCCTTTAGTCTTGGCTTTTATTATTCTATTTTGTGGATGTCCTCCAGGCATCTCATCTGATTGAGTCTCTCCTATCAATTGTCATCCATATTTAAGGAAGTTTGTTCCAACAGTCTTCCAACGTGTTCGTCCCATATCTGAGTGAATTAGCCCTCTTGTAAAGATCAAATACTTGTATTACGTTTGTTCCTGAGCCATATGTGAGTTATTCACAAGGTTGGTTTCAATGTTTTGAATCAACCAAATGAAGACGCACTGATCATTTTGCTCTCCGGTGTTCATAAGCAGATTCTGTTGCTGGGGATGCGAGAACCCCTCCCATTCCTCCAATTGTCTTCCGCATTGAAGTGGTCTATAATTCATAATTGTTCCTGCTGATTTTGATGACAATGGATATGTTCTCAGAGTTCTGTGTTTGTTGTGATACGAGGCTGTTTCGCAAGAGATTGAAGATTTGTAGTGTCAACCGATCAGGAAGGTTTCTTGTACTTTGAGTTGATTTGGTTTCAGGATTATCATTGGAACTTGACATGTTTTGCTGGTTGGATTACATGTTGGCTTTGTGATGTCGTTGTTGGTATATGACTGTTTATGGTTACTTTGGCCGAGAGAGGTGTCTTGAGACTATGATGAACACCTTTCTGAGTGTCATGTTTCTATTTTTGTTGAACGATGTTGATGGCTTCTGTGACCGTGTGGTGGTCACGGGCTATGATTGTTGTGATGTGTTTTCGGTGGTTGGCTGAACCGGTTTATGTTGTTTTGTGGTTTATTGAAAAAGAGTTTGAACACAGGCTTGATAGACTTGATTCTTTTGCTGGGTTGTGCGAGGAAATATTTATAGACAATGATATTTTTTTAGAGTCTTATATATTAAAAACTCCGCTCTGATACCATGTCAAATTTATAAAGGGATTGTTTTCATCCATTGTCAACTATGTACATTAGACCTATGTATAGTACACCTTTTATCGTTATCTATAGTATGTAATAAATACAATAAATATACAAATATTCTTTTTTCTTGATTAACATATCTGATTAGATTCTTCTTGATTTATTCTTTGATGGTATTTGTTCATATATGTTCAGATCCACTCAGAGTATGAAGACAGCAAAAGTTACTTACACCATAAAAAATCTACCACTCATCTCTCCTCCCAAAGAAAAAGGAAATAATAACTAAGAATAACTAATGTAAAATCAATTGTTCAATCATGTGAAAAAGAAAGCATCTACTGAGATTCTTCCTTACACATATGCCAGTAAAGTTCACAAGTTGAACGTGATTGATCACTGTACATCATCATCCCTCGACAGTTAAAAAAAACGTAGTGTAATGTTTTTCATTTATAAATAACGTTATTAGGTGAAAATGACAAACAAATTATCAAAACGTCATTTACTGGAAATACGTAAAAAGTGAGAAGTAAATTATCAACAATAATGTACCACACATCATTTATATTACTAATTTCATTAATATATATAGGTTCTAATTAAATGGAATCTTCAGTCAAACTACAACGAGGGGGGAATGGTAGTGGTGCGTGTAGGGAGGTGGGGAGATAAGAGGACACTTCTAAGCGCCGAAAGCAAACGCGCATTTTAGCACCTCGATGCGCATCTCAAAACTTTTTCACCACAAGAAAAATGTTGACTCGATCAGCTCCCTAAACTCTTCTTTTAACAACACCAATGCAAATTCAAAAGGAAAAATCGCAATTCACAGAACATCAGATATCTAAGTATCAAAATCAATTCTCAACTTTAACTACAACTTCCAATCTAGATCAGTAAATCAAGCGCAGCTGCTAACTTACGCCACGAGCTGCAAAAATTCATTTGCAACTTGGAGAAGGAAAAAAAATCCTTACTCGTAATAATTGAACGCCATTCCTCATGCTTTAATCATTCATATATCGTGAGAAGAGCATGAAAATCAATAGTTAAACAATCAAATTCGGTTCTCAATTTCAACTGCAAATTCAATCTAGATCAGCTAACTTATGCCGGGAGCAACGGAAATTCATTTATACTATTGAACGCCATTCCTCATGCTCTAATCAGTCATATATCGTCAGAGGAGCATGAAAATCAATTACTTAAACTATCAAATTCGGTTCTCAATTTCAACTGCAAATTCAATCTAGATCAGCTAACTTAAGCCAGAGCAATGGAAATTCATTTATACTATTCCGAGAATGAGACTAACCTTTCTGTAAGTGGTGCCATCTTCTTCCACGATCCAACCAGCTTCGTTACAAAGAGCTTTCAAAACTTCATTATTATCACAGTGTTTCGGAAGCTCATAGTTTCCATACATCCTAAGTCCGGAGAAGATCTTAGCAGCAATTGCTCTCCGCCTCCGCTCTCTCCGCTTGTTGTTCTCTCTCTCCTTCCATGTCGGAAGCCTCGTGCCGGACGTCATTCAAACCGTTCCGGCGACCACAGTTGATTTCCCAGCGGAGCGGTTGTAATAGAATTTATGGTTGAACCGGGGGAATTGGACCGGTTTGAATTTTCGGCGGGTTGAATTGGCGTAATGATGGTTGGAGAGTTTTTTTTTTTTTTTTTTTGAAAAGAGTATGAGTGGAGAGTGTTTTTTTTTTTTGAAACAGAGTGGAGAGTTGAAATAAATGAACGGAGAGTTTGGGTTTGGACTTATATATGGGGTTGAAGGTGTGGAACAATTGCCACTGGAGATGGGAGAATATTACGGGAATACCATTTCTTTCTTACAGGAGTAATTCTAAAGTCCTGGAAATGCGGGTCGCGCACGTGTTTTGTCTTCAAAGAAGTGAAGGGGGAGATGCTGAGAAAGTACGTAGACGTTTGATGTATATAGTTAATGCATATAAATAAAAAAAGTGATTTTATATGGTTATATCTTAAGAAAAATTATCATCATCATCCGGACACAGTATATCCCAACGACAGCAAAAGCTATCGTTAGGGTCTGGAGAGGGTAAGTGGTAGGCAGACAATACCTCTATCCCAAGGGATAGAGAGTCTGCTTCCAGTGAGACCTCTGGCTCTATATGTACCTGCATAAATGACATGATAATAGAGATATGCTGTGCTAGTGTGTTAGTGAGGAAATTCAAGAAATACAAAGAAAGGACTTTCGATATTAAAATACACGTCACATGTATATGTACATGTAATGTAAAACAACGGTATAACATACGCAACCAAGTGGAAAGTCAACCTAGAACATAGATAGTGTGTACGTCTATCTATATCCCTAAATATACTGTAAAGTGTCCTTATATATGACCTATACCTCGTTAACCTTAATCTTATGTCCCTAAATATACTCTAAAATATCTCGGTCTTAGAGCGGCTAATCTATCTTAAGAAAAATTATAAAGATAAAATTTGAGTGGCAGTTGATTAGGAGGGAAACTACCGTAACAACACCTTAACACCTTTCATTTTTTATATGAAAATGCGTTGGTTTGTTTTAAAAAAAAAAAGTGTTTTTTTTTAAAGGACCAAATCTATGAATCCGAGGGTTTCCATTTGCCCAATTCTATGGATGTGTATGAAATATGCAAATTAAGAGCTCAACGGCCTCCTAAGGCATTGTCAGATGCCACATAAAGCGTCTACTGTAAACTGGACCATCAATTTTTTACCCAATTGGGCCGGATACAAAGCAATTACTGGCCCGAATAGCAGTATTATGTCCACGCTGCGCGTATATCGGTTCGAACCTGCAACCTTTCTTGGAACAATTTCTCAACTCAAATATCAACTTGAAAAAAAAAATGAGGTGGTGGTTTTGAATCGAGCTCATGATAAAGGGCTACTTTTTCCCTTTAAAAAACTTCAATATTCTGTTTAATTTATGAGGCTGGTATGCTGAATTGAGGCCTGAAAGAAGACTCCATAATGGCAAGCAAAAGTATGATTGCTGGAGTGAGGCCTCCGAACCGTAGGTGGAATGAGTTTCCGCCAACTTAGGCAGAAACTAGAAGTTTAGGATCTATTGTTTCAGGAAAATCTATTGTTTCAGGAAAAACTAAGGACAAGTTGTTAAGCAGAAGTTGGATCTATCGACTCGACATGTGGCGACCCGTTCCGAGTTTTAGTATTTTAAACGTCTCATCCGTCGTATTTCGCACAGAAAAATACAAGGCGTCTAAAATGATATAATTACACGTCAGCGAAGTCATAAAATAAAAATATCGAAATAATCATTATCCTTAATATCAATGTACAGGCAAATCTAATTCGATACAATTGTCAACGTAGATAAATACTAAATCTCCAAAAATAAATATACCTCGAATATCAAAATAATTGTCTCTACTAAATGCTTGAAAACCTCATCCGAATATCCATCATCATCATCTATATCCAGTATATCCCAACGACAGCAAACGCTATCGCTAGGGTCTGCAAAACAACAATGGAGTATAGTATGAGCGACATACATCACCCAGTAAGTAGCCTCAGTATACTTACCATGGGACCATACAAGTGGAAACAAGAGTTATACGATAAATAACAATATATAAAATAGCATGTTTCCATTCGGAAATAAGATTTATTATTATGCCCTTAAACAATCAAACAACCAGGTCAACGAGTAGACCAATAACCAAGTTAAACCAACCGGTAGCCAATCAAATGTTAATCCAAGCCAAAATCAATGATGCAATTTCCAAATAGATACGATGCAAACTTAAAGTCCAAACTGAAATTCCAAATTCCAATGTTTCCAAATCCAAAGCCAAATCCGGTTCTAAACCGGTCCAAATGCCAAAGTCCAAATCCGAGTCCAATTTGGTCTAAATCCAAATAACCAAATTCGGCATAGCCGATCCAAAGTCCAAAGTCCAAAATCCAATGCAACGGCTATAGACTTTCCCTACAAGTGACTTACACCGTAAGACTTACAAATTAGTCAAACTTATATAGAACATATATGAGGTTGTTTGGGAGATTGATATGGTATTTGGAACACTTTGAACTTGAAATAGGTAACTTGGATCGATCCATGTTTAGACTGGATCGAACCAAGTGAAAGTTGGAATAAAGTTAAGTGTTCATGAGGACTTCGATCGATCCATGTAAGGGACATCGATCGATCGATGTATGCTTTCAGCCCAACATAGATCGATCACATCGATCGATCTATGTGACATCGATCGATCGATGTGATCGATCGATGTAAGGCATAATGAAAGTTGAAGCTTTCTGTCCGACTTCGATCGATCACATCGATCGATCGAAGTGACATCGATCGATCGATGTGCCAACAGACAGAACTTTTCACCTTGAATTGCATATTTTGATCTAAGGATCATCTCCCTTCACCTATGAACGGTAAATAACGGCCGTTAGAGATTGAAACCAGGCTGATAAAAGTTTCAAAAGTGGTCTTTAACACACCCCAAGGTCTATATATAGCAGACCTTGGTATCTTCAACATATACAACAAAATCTTGAAAAACTAAGACAAGTTTTTAGTATTCTTTCTTCTTCATCTAAAATCTCCTTATCAATCTCTTCAACATCAAGTTCAATCTTCTTAAAGGACAAGAAGAAAGCCGTTCTCGTTGTCTACCTAACTCATTGGTAGAAGCTAAATTGCTTTAAAGACAGAGTTATCTTGAAACTCGTCTCGGCTTTACTTTGATCATTGTCTTGCTTGTTTGCACCATTTTCTAACAAAAGGTTCCTTAGGTTAGGGGAAATTCCTACACAGGAACGAGTAACGTTTAAACCATTAAATTTGTAGCTTTTGGCCATGCAATATAATTGCGAACACAAGTTTCGCATAATTGTAATAATTCTTAGAAAGTCTTCAAGGCATATTAGCATGAACAAAATAATATGTGTATCATATTTTGAAACTATAGAACAATATAAGCATGTATGCACAACAAATTCACGACACCAATCCTAGGAAATAGTATCTCTTTGTTCTGGAATATGTAATACAACAGCAACAATACATACCCAGTATATCCAACAACAATAAAAGATATCGCTAGGATCTCGGGAAGATGAGAGACAGCCAAAAAATACTTCCATCCAAAAAGATAGAGAGTTTGCTTCCAGCGAGACCTCCGCCTCTATACGTACCTACATAGCCACATAATGCACGACAAATAATGCAAGACAAAGACAAAAAAATGCAAAGTCAACCTAATGGTGAGCGAGTATCTACGCTCCTTTATATATTCTGGAATCTGTAATAGTATATCTAATTTAATATTGGTTCTTTCCATACATTATTACCACCGAACTCCGAGAATGGCAAAACCTAAAATGGATATCGTTCAACTTCACCGTCCACGTTGTAAACAAGACTCATACCAGTTAATTCATATTCTTGCAAAATGTATTTCTTACGGGTTTATCAGAAAAATGTAAATAATATATTTGATAAAGAGGCATGTTACCCGATACTAGTTAATGATAAAATAATATTAATTCGACTAATTTAACTATACATGCAGATAAGAAAACCGAGGTCGATCCATAAATAATAATCTTTATTGAAACAACAACTAACAATACTTCATTGCTTTAGAGACTTGTGGCTGTGATATGTATCTGGGTCGGATGTACGTAACCATAGTTATGTGTTAAAAACACAAAGAGATTGTTTTTTAATAAACCATAATGAAAATTACGCCAAACTGTACCGATCAATTGTTACTTCACAATATAAAAAGCGCAACTAATTTAGTGAGTCATTTTGCTTTATTCTATCATATTTCAAAATTAAAGAATAATGTGTCTTTGATTCCATTTGGAAATGAAAATAAATAATCGTTATTGAAAACCATGTCTAAATCCCTGTTGTATGGAGAAGTGTAAAAAGTTAATATTGAAAAGAAAAAGAAAAAGAAAAATGAAAACAGAACCACACAGGCCATCCCTCCACATTATGTACGGAACACCCCCCCACCCCCCCCCCCCCTATCTGGGCAGACATTAGATACATACCTGAAAAAGCAGATATCAAATTCAGAAATGAATTTCCACTTAAAAAATATAAAAAAATGAAAAAGGTAGAAATGAGATCATGCAGGAAAATGCATCATGCATGTGATAGAAAATAAATATTGACGGTTTATAGTTATCAATATCATTAATTTCATCTTGTAATTCGGGCAAGTCGTTCAGCAGCCATCAATGCCATGTTCATCTGTTGACTCCATGACACGCCAGCCATTTAGAGATAACTCAAACGCAGGGAAAAGTAAAAAAAAAAATATGATTTTGCAGCAAGATGTGTTAAAACTTGTTGAAAATGCAAGTACTAATGAAACTTTTTTTTTTTTACTATAAAGTATTATCCTTGCATGTGGTTTAGATAATTGTATAATTTCATGTGAATAAACAATTTTGACATAATAAAATTATGTAACGGAGTGATTTAATATTCAATAATAACTTTAAATATAAAGAGTATAGAGTTAATTGCACCTGTTATCCATACTTTGCCACCAAGTTTTAAGTAGCATCTATTCTTTCATGAAACTCACTTACCAGCCATACTTATAGGTGAAATTAACACCTGGCATCCGGCAACCGAGAAATGACTTGTTGTAGACGGTTTTTAGCAAAATTCTTTTTATTTTTCACTGTTAACACAGTTGGCGCGAAATATTTCTCAACCATGGTTAAATCCTAATTTTCTCCTTGATGCCACACTATCTGTAGACATTTCATCCGAATTTCTTCCATCATCAACTAAACCAGCTGCATACCCAATGTTCCTAATCCCCTTTTTCTTCTATGCAACTCCTTCCTTCTTCCAACTTCAACTGATTGCTCACACGAGAAGCAGGAATTGGTCGAATTATTTAGGGCTGACCTTTCTGTGCGTTTATTCATCAATTGGAAGTGACGCCCCAAAGCTCCTCCTCTTCCTCCGCCTCAATCCTTGATTGTCCCCGGTCAGTACTTATCTTTCAGTTCATGGAACCATCATCCTTACTATTTCCATCACCAACAGTATCAGCATCAGCTGCAACATCAGAGCCATTCGGGTAGATATAGCTATGACTATAGCAACCCCTGCCCTTCTGAGGGGTCTGTAATTTATTACAGGTCCCAAAGCCCACACCAACATCCGCAGATGATGGTACCATCTGCTGCAACTTGTGGGGTGGGAATTGGAGTGATGCAAATGCAAAGAGGAGGAGGTGGTCCGGTGATTGGAATTGATGAGGAAGAACTAATGGTTTTCGAGTCGGTCACTGTGGTGAATTGATATCCAATCACCGGACCAATTCAAACAAGGAACAACGTTTCACTTTGTTTCTTGCTATCATTAGTATTACTTGACAGATTTACAAAAAAAAACAGTATGACTTGACATGATACAAGCTGGGCATTTAGTCATTTAAGCAACATTAATTTTTTGCTTATTAGTTATTACTTCTGCTGTGTTGTTTGCTGCATTCATTTTTTGTTTTGTTCTGTTGTGTGTTGCCAAATGACAAGGGTGAGTTATTGCTAAAGTTGGTTTCTATTTTTTCAAAAAAAAAATTGTTTTCTTGCTTTCGCGGTTCTGCGGTTCTGAATCGGAACCGAACCGTTTTAAACGGTTCCACGGTTCCGCAGTTTTGCGGTTCCAGTTCGGTTCTAAAAATAACATGGTAAACGGTTCCCGGTTCTAACGGTTCCGGAACCGTCAGAACCGGAACCGGACCGTTGCTCACCCCTAGTCAACGGTAGACCAGCAGGTCATCCGGATGCCAGATGTTAATTTCACCTATAAGT